>JAJONZ010013183.1:0-46171 GCA_029582445.1 Solanum paucissectum | reverse complement strand
GATGGTACGCACCTATAAACAATTAGTAATTATTCTTAAATCGGTAGATTTTCCATATTGCCCCAACATGTCGAAACGTCCATAGAAATTCATAAAAACAACCATAAAAGAGTCCCGAGATGATTACCTTAGTTAACCAAGTTTAAACCTTGAAGAAACACCAATACCTACAAATTTATATCTTCAAAAACCAGCTCCAAACGCAGCTAATAGAAGGGAAACACGATTGCCATGTGTAGGGATTACGTTTCTAGGCACGGGGGTAATGTTTAATTGTAGAAATCGTCAAAAACTAACCTTCATAATGCTAGAACTCCATAGGAACCCTCTCTTCAGTTTTCTCTCTGGTTTTGAAACTGAAATGGAATGTTTTCATGGCTTAAAACGTTAAATAAGCCGACATACCATATTTTTGACCCGACCCCGGATTGTGCCCCGGCAGTCCCTAGTAAAACCCTCATAACTTTTTACTCTGATGTCGGTTTGATACGGGGTTTTATGCGTTGCAAGCTAGACTCGTGGGGCTTGATTTAATGGGTAATAGGATTTCTAACTCTTCATATATTGGGAGAAAACATCCAATACATTTGACCCAAATTTCAGAGAATCTTTAAAGGAACTTACGATAACTTTCGCCAACTTTTATTTTGCCACTTACTTAACTTCAAAACTTGAGATACAACCCTTGAACATTTAAAATATGACATACCACATAATTTTTAATTTATTACTCACCCTCCTTGTCTTTCCATGAAGATACGAGTTAATTTAGACATTTTTAAAAAAAATCGGGGTGTTACAATTTCATTGCTAAAGAAGTGTGTGGGTGATCCAACATCTATTGTACCTTTAAAAAGTGTAGCTATGAATGATAGTCTCATTTATGATGAGGCACCAGTTGAGATTCTTAATCTTCAGGTCCGAAGGTTGAGAAGCAAATAAGTCACTTCAGTTATGATTTTATAGAGGAGTCAGTCCGTAAAGGGAGCCACTTGGGAAGCAGAAGCAGCCATGAAGGCCAAGTATCCTCATCTCTTTCCTTCCGATTCCATTCCAACTTGAGGTAATAGTTCCTCTCCAGTTTTTCAGTCATTCATGCGTAGCTTCAGTCTTAGTATCGTGTTCCTTCAGTTTGCACTTGCATTTTTAGAATTTGCATGCTCATGGAACCTAGTTCAGTCAGAAATTAATTTGTAGTACTTAGTGGTGGGGTTTGTAGCTCTTTCCCTTCCTATCCAGCTAGTTTAGTCTTCATTTGAGAACGAATGTTCCCGAGGGGGAGATAATGTAACACCCGACATCCTAGACAGGCCAGATTGTAGAAATCAGATGTTGCAGGTGCCACCAACGGGCACCACCCACGGACCGTACGGTGGCCCATGGATCGTAGGTGGGTTCTGTGGATGTCCACTTGCAGCTCTCCCCTGAAACACCCCAAAAAATATTCTAAGGCAAGACCAACGGCAAGACCCACGAACCGTGGTCCTGGTTCGTGGATCGAGGTCCCAAAATCTTGTCTCAGAAGACAAACAACGGTTGATCAAAATGAACCGTCGGTCCATCCACTGTCCATCGGTCTGGTCCATCGGTTGGCCCGACAATGTTTAAGTCAAGGGTCGTTTGGTTTTTCCCTTATGTATTGGACCCCTAAACTACGTCGTTTGACCCCCTTAAACTACGTTGTTTTTGTTAGTTTTAGCCTAGTAAACTAATTAGAACTTACCCTAATCAATCATTCACCAAAAATCCATTGATCTTAGAGAAAAACAAGAGGAAAAAGTCGAGCAGCCCTAGTTCAAGAACGTGGCGAGTTCTCGTCATTTCCAGCTTCGAAATCAAAATATCTCTACGTTCGTCACCAGATCTGTGGGATTTCACTAGTGGGTTCTTTTCACCCATTAGATCCCTAGAATTCAGTCAGATTTATTGATTCCCTTCATATTATCTAGACCTAGGGTTTCTAGAGTTTTACGACATTACCATGAATTAGTTATTTTAATTTTCCTAATTAGATTATCATGTAGTAGTATAGTTTTTGCCCAGATTCACGAATAAACTCAGAACCCTAGTTATGTTATTCTTTTAGTTCATGAATTACATTATCTAGAATAGATAAACAGACATACATGCATCCGTTTTTGATTGTTTCATTATCAAATATATATGTTGCATTTTCAGATTTACATGTCAGATTATTGAGCTATCTGGTTACTTCCGTTATGTCACGACCCAAAAATGGACGTGATGGCACTCTTCTTATCCCACCAAGACAAGTCAACCTAAAACTCAACCATTACAATAAAATGCGGAAAAATCTATAATCAACTTAAAAATACCCCAAAACTTGGTTGTCACGTGTACAAGCTTCTAATGTGTTACAATAAAATTGAAAGAAAATACAAGTCTCAAATGATATTGTTTCTAGAATAGAACAAGATTATAATGACGGAGAAAGAAGGTCCGCTGAAATGACAAGCTGCTACCTCACAAACCTCCACAAGAAGCCTCAAACAAGGAGAAGAGAAAATATCACAAAGGTCCGGTCTAATAACCTGCAAAAAAAAAGTAGTAGCAAGGGGTGAGTACCAAACCACGCGGTACTCAACAAGTAAACCTCTAAACACAAGCTAAGGGGATATAATACGGGTAGTCCTTACACCCCAACCGAACCTCCACAACTACAACCTACATAAGACCAGTCCAACCTAACAATTCACAATTTACAAGAACATATCGCAACAACAACATTCTAACAATCACATATTCTCAACAACAAGTTTCGTATTCATCAATTACAACCTCCACAACAACAACCTGCTTAAAACCAGCTCAACCTAACAGTTCATAATTCACATAGCACACAACTCAACAACAACACGCTAACAATTACATATCCTCAACAACAAGCTCAGTATTCATCAATCAAAGTTCCATAGAAAGGCACTCACAAATTTCCACAAAGAGGCACTCACAAAGTTCTACATCGAGACACTCACAAGATCAGCAAAACACAAAATCAAGTTAACAAATGATAAATATGTGCAATGTAATGGAATGAAATGTCAAGTATAGTGATGCATGTCAGACCTAGTGATACACACCTGCTGTCTCTCAGTCCGAGACCCATGGGGGACATATCTGTCCATGCATCCATCGCGGAGAGCAATACGACCCTCGATAAAAGTAACCATTGCGGTGCGCGATATGTCCCTCGAAATATAGTATCCATCGCGGCGCGTGATACGTCCCTCGAAATGGTACATCCTCTTTAATTTCTTATTCATTCTCAATGCACATAACACTTGTCACAACAATGTCTCAGAATAATGCAAATGACGTGTTCACACAAATAATGAGGAGATGGCCATTTTCATAACATTGCACAATTCACAACAACACAATCATGATACAACATCAACAATGATTCAACAAGCCTTTCAAACCAGTCTCAACACATCACACCAACAATTGATCACATTGTCTTTTATTACCCTTTTTTCATCATTAGAATTAATCAATGTGGACAAGTCAACCCACCACCAAGTCTCATTACCCCCAAACACATATTACAAGGAAATACACTAATTCCATACACTTAACTAGGGTTTAGAAATCCACTTGCCTCAAATAGTTGAACAATCACTCCGGGACTTGAGTCTTCCCTTTTCGTTGTACTTCCAACTCAATGCGATCTATTCACATTAATAATCACAATAAGATTTCGAAACTAACAACACCAATATTACTATAGGTCTAGCCTAGACAAAAAAAGTCACTCAAATTTATAATCAATTTCCTTAGCTTGCTAACATGTCAACTCTCATATTTTCCAAATTCCAAGTCTAGGGTTAGTGTCAATATCTCCAAATAACATAATTTTAATGATCTTTATATATCACAATACACCCACTATTTAATTATATATCTCAGTATATCAAAACTTGAATCATAATGTGATAATTAAATGAAAATAATTAAAACCGAAACTAACTACTCAGCACACCAGTGGTGGACTACAAAACTACCTGCTGAAACAACCTATTTTCAATGTTTCAATCCATATTCCTTGTCCCACTACTAATAATCCTAATCATGGTCCAATGATTAGGAGTAATCATTATCCAATGGTTGGACCATAATACTAAAACACATATTCATAACCCCAAGTTCAGAACGTCAAACCTATATATCTTCAAAAAAAAAATTATGTTCTTCGCTATTTATTTCTTGTTTGTTTTTCATTCATAGGAGTCCCACATTTTTAATACAAATATTAGGACGCCTACTCATATGCACAACACAAAGATAGGCGTGGTTGATAATTATGATTACTTGAACCTTTTGTTGTCCCTTTAGATTGTGCTGCCGTAGTATTCTTTCCCGGAAGCTACTTTTGTTCTCGTTAATTTGTCGTTTACCAACATAAAAACACTACTAACTTATGTTAACATGGGTCAAATAGTTAGGGTATATTATGGCATTGACCCATTAACCACCAACTAAATAAATAATTATTTAATAAATACCCATCAATTAAATAACCGTATTTATCGAATAATAAAATTTCAAATCAACTTCACCGACTAATAAAAAATTACACGAGTCAACTATTGAGAGGGGTAAAACGGTAATTTTATGTAAATTTCTAAAAATGACAATCCGGGTCATTACATTATCCACCACTAAAAATCATATTCGTCCTCGAACATAAGGAAGAAGAAGAAAGAATATCGTCGTTACAAAAAAAATATGAGTTATGACCTACCAGTCGGTGTTCATCTCTCCAAGTGAGCTCCTCCTTAAGACCATTCCATAAGGATCAACTACTAAGAACTGGACTTTCAAATCAAACTTTGGAAGATCTACAAACCATGAGTGATTATCACGCCACACACTAATCCATTAACCCAATATGAATCGATATCCTCTAGACCATAACAAAACAATAAGAACGATGTCTCACATTATCACAATAACTTTTAGAATCAATACCGGCTATAACCAAATGTGAACCTGAACCAACTACCACACACTCATAATGCACAAACCATCACATATCCTATAAATTATTTGTTCTCACAGTATAATCATTTCACGAGCTTAAGTTATAAAAATTGGATTTGTAGATATGGAGTACTCATCCATGGAGAAACGAACTTAGTTGACCCAAAGAAGAAAATGATCAAATAAACACCCAACAAGCGATACAGTTCAAAATGTAGAACCTCTAACAACACTCTTAGACAATAACTCTTCACAGTAGCTCTTATATAATTTCTCATAAGCAAGGTTGTGTGTGTAAAACTACTAGTATACTTCAACTATCCCAAACAAAATCAAATGTTTCATAACTGAAATGACCAAATCTGCCCAAGGATGCCACCCTACCAGAGGACAATCACAGGATCGGTACATCAGATCCACCACTAGGAATTCACCCATAGATGTGGAAACAAGTGTAATATAAGCAGTGAATCATACTCCAAATAATGTTTAGTACGAAGAAGGTGTTCACATAAGAATATACGGAACCAAGGTTGAATAACACTAAATATTTCTTCCAAAAATCCCATATAAAATATTTACATTCAATTGACTCCATCTCTTTGATTTTTAGCTACCTACAATCCATCAATCTGGTCACTATTACAATCGTACACCTACTCAATTTATCAAACCCCACATGCTCCTAACAACACTCCACTAAGTGCAACACTCTTAATACTAACAGAACATCATAACCACACCAGCCATCTACTTTACTCTCAAACCGTCACTAGTATCAAAGTATTCTTAGTAAGCACATTGTAGCTTTCAAAAATTTCAGAACTATGGCTCCCTCTATTTCCTTGTAAATATTCCATGATAGATATGTGTCTCTCCCAAGACTAATAGCACTAATTTCAAATCTAATAATACTTTTTCATCGAGATAGAGCTATTAAATCACCCTCATAGTCAAGTCCACACAAACTTTCATATATTATATTTCAACCACCATTCCAAACCAATTTTTTTTTATAGAATCTTTCACACATTATTGTTCGTCACCCAAATCAAAACTCAAACTTCATAAAAGATGTTAATAAGCCCTAGTAAGTCTGTGTCGAATCAATTTAGATCACATAGTCACATCTGAACACAAATACGAAAATTCATACAACCTTGAACTTCGAACCAAGAGTCTATGTGAGAGGTCTTATTCCTTCACATCTCTTAAATTCTTCTCATGACGCAAATTTTAAATACCTTGAACTCTTCAATACACCAAACTCTTTTTCCTTTCGCTGACATGCTTAACGATCTTATCCTTTCACCAATAACCCATGATATTTTTACCTTATCCTCCAAACCCAACATTACGTGAAACCCCCCTTAGGTATAACAATCAAAAGTGACCCAATTTACTACTCAAATTTAAGTCTTTCCAAATGCTTCATACTCAATGTGATCGATCATTTCTTACCTTACCAATTCATACCTTGACAAAACACACCACCACAAACCTAAACTCACCATGAAAAGCTTGAATTTTGAATCCAACTGTGTAACCCAATCCCTTCATCTATCAACACTAGCTCATACCTTAAAGATTTTTATGAATTCACGTATCTTAGTTTATCATTGATCGTCTCTCCATCGCCCTTATCATATCTTTTGCTAAAAATCCTACCATACTCATTATCAAACTCAAAACCACAAAAGAACTAATCATCATACTCAAGCTGAACGTCTATAGACTTCTTTCTCAAATCTTATGCAACAACTTTTAACTAATATGAATGACACGTAACACTATCATCATAACTATAGTAAAACAGATGGAACCACATATCTCTATACCTCAATTCTCAATCCCTTTGAAGATACATTTTAGCCTTTGCAATAAGAGAAAATATTCTTGCTCTCACCTCTTTTCGAAGGCTACACTACATCCCACTATCTTTTCATTATGACTCTAGTTCATTTCAACTCTATTCTATTCGAGTGGTGTATCAGCACCTCCTATAGCTTCCCATTCAACCACGTTACTCATCAAATAGTAGCAAATCATAACATTAGATACTCACAAATCGTCATTACCATAAAAAAATCCATTTAACCAACAATTTTTATCATATAGTTGCTTCCTAATCACAATCTATCACGAACTCTTATTACCATCATGCTCAATTAGCTCTTGGTGTCATCACGAAGTCAACCTTTTCATCAATATGACATTTTAAACCCAGTTATACCAATCAAATCCAAAGGACTAACCCACATTTATATGCACTTTTTACTAAAATTTTCAATTATCTTCACACAAGCATAGTCATAGAGACTTTCTTAACTTATAAGCTTGTCATCCTAATATCGATCCACTTCCACGGAGATTACGATGAAATACCACTCATTTAAAATCCTCAAGATACACTTCACAACCTAAACACATCAATACCGTACCAAAGATCCACCACTAAAAGCTTTCTTATAAATAATGCTTAACCCATTCGTCCGTAGTAACAAGCTAGTTGGTTTCTCCAATATGAATGCAACATCAAATCTTATTATATGAGCATGTGATACAATTGATAACTCATTAAGTAGTTAGTAATCACACTTGACACCAACATATTAGTTTTCATATACCACTAGTGTCACACCGTTCATTTCCTATCCATCATTTTAACTATTCCACTTTCAATTATTGAACTAATCCAGATATTGCCTATACCACACAAGTACTATTCCCTCTATTGGGGTAACTAAACAAAAAAATGAACCACATTCATAAAATCCCCCAAACTATTGTCCAACATCATCATCAAATATCCTCAAAATGCATCACCGAGCCATCACCTAACTCAACCCCTTCAAATTACTAAACATTTCAGATTCGACTACACATCATTTTCATAAGTATATCACCTCCACCTTAGTACAAGGTCTAACATCCAAGTCATATACGACACCAAATACTCACATGAGGAACCACACATGAGTCATCACTACAAATGAGAGTGAATGGAGTGAAGCGATAAGAATCAAAACATACAAATGATGCACGATAGAGATCCAAGAAGTGAAGATTTTATCTAAAAGTCATTATAGCCTCTCGAAGATAAGTACAGACGTCTCTGTACTGATCCTCGAGACTCGAGTTAGACTCGGCTTGTACACACGTGAGACCTATGAACCTGGGGCTCTGATACCATTTTGTCATGACCCAAAATGGACGTGATGGCACTCGTCTTATCCCACTAAGACAAGTTAGCCTAAAACTCAACCATTACAATAAAATGCAAAAAAATCTATAATCAACTTAAAAATACCCCAAAACCTGGTTGTCACGTGTACAAGCTTCTAATGTGTTACAACAAAATTGAAAGAAAATACAAGTTTCAAATGATATTGTTTATAGAATAGAACAAGATTATAATGACGGAGAAAGAAGGTCCGCTGAAATGACAAGCTGTTACCTCACAAACCTCCACAAGAAGCCTCAGACAAGGAGAAGAAAAAATATCACAAAGGTCCAGGCTAATAACCTACCAAAAAAAGTAGTAGCAAGAGGTGAGTACCAAACCACGCGGTACTCAAAAAAGTAAACCTCTAAACACAAGCTAAGGGGATATAATACGGGTAGTCCTTACACCCCAACCGAACCTCCACAACTACAACCTACATAAGACCAGTCCAACCTAACAATTCACAATTTACAAGCACATATCTCAACAACAACATTCTAACAATCACATATTCACAACAACAAGCTCCGTATTCATCAATTACAACCTCCATAACAACAACCTGCTTAAAACCAGCTCAACCTAACAGTTCAAATTCACATAGCACACAGCTCAACAATAACACGCTAATAATTACATATCTTAAACAACAAGCTCAGTATTCATCAATCAAAGTTCCATAGAAAGGCACTTACATAGTTCCACAAAGAAGCACTCACAAAGTTCTACAGAGAGACACTCACAAGATCAGCAAAACACAAAATCAAGTTCATTAATGACAAATATGTGTAATGTAATGGAATGCAATGTCAAGTATAGTGATGCATGTCTGACCTAGTGATACACACCCGTTGTCTCTCAGTCCGGGACCCATGGGGGACATATCTTTCCATGCATCCATTGCGGCGCACAATACGTCCCTCGATAATAGTAACCATCACGGCGCGTGATACGTCTCTCGAAATATAGTATCCATCGCGGCGCGCGATACGTCTCTCAAAATATAGTATCCATCGTGGCGCGCGATACGTCCCTCGAAATGGTACAGCCTCTTTAATTTCTTATTCATTCTCAATGCACATAACACTTGTCACAACTATGTCTCAGAACAATGCAAATGACATGTTCACACAAATAATGAGGAGATGACCATTTTCATAACATTGCACAATTCACAACAACACAATCATGATACAACATCAGCAATGATTCAACAAGCCTTTCAAACCAATCTCAACACATCACACAAACAATTGATCACATTGTCTTTTATTACCCCTTTTTCATCATTAGAATTAATCAATGTGGACAAGTCAACCCACCACCAAGTCTCATTACCCCCAAACACATATTACAAGGAAATACACGAATTACATACACTTAACAAGGGTTTAGAAATCCACTTGCCTCAAATAGTTGAACAATCACTCCGGGACTTGAGTCTTCCCTTTTCGTTGTACTTCCAACTCAAAGCGATCTATTCACATTAATAATCACAATAAGATTTCGAAAAGAACAACACCAATATTACTATAGGTCTAGCCTAGACCCAAAAAGTCACTCAAATTTATAATCAATTTCCTTAGCTTGCTATCATGTCAACTCTCATAATTTCCAAATTCCAAGTCTAGGGTTAGTGTCAATATTTCCAAATAACATAATTTTAGTGATCTTTATATATCACAATACACCCACTAATTAATTATATATCTTAGTATATCAAAAATTGAATCATAATGTGATAATTAAATGAAAATAATTAAAGCCGAAACTAACTACTCAGCACACCAGTGGTGGACTACAAAACTACCTGCTGAAACAACCTATTTTCAATGTTTCAATCCATATTCCTTGTCCCACTACTAATAATCCTAATCATGGTCCAATGATTAGGAGTAATCATTATCCAATGATTGGACCATAATACTTAAACACAAATTTATAACCCCAAGTTCAAAACGTCAAACTTATATACCTTCAAAAAAAATTATGTTCTTCGCTATTTATTTCTGGTTTGTTTTTCATTCACAGGAGTACCACATTTTTAATACAAATATTAGGACGCCTACTCATATGCACAACACAAAGATAGGCATGGTTGATAATTATGATTACCTGAACCTTTTGTCGTCCCCTTAGATTGTGCCGCCGAAGTATTCTTTCCCGGAAGTTACTTTTGTTCTCGTTAATTTGTCATTTTCCAACATAAAAACCCTACTAACTTATGTTAACATGGGTCAAATAGTTAGGGTATTAATATATATTATGGCATTGACCCATTAACCACCAACTAAATAAATAAATTATTCAATATATACCCATCAATTAAATAACCGTAGTTATCGAATAATTCAAAATTTTCAAATCCACTTCACTGACTAATAAAAAATTACTCGAGTCAACTATTGAGAGGGGTAAAATGGTAATTTTATGTAAATTTCTAAAAATGACAATCCGGGTCATTACACTTTATGCTATAAATTTCATAAATTTAGTTGGGAGTAGGCTTTATACCAATTTCTAATAGGGTCATTTACCCTCAAGTCCCAGAACTACGTGCCCCTATAGGTTATAAGTCCCCTCTATAGGAATGAGTTTAGTGATCATGCCAGTCATGCCTTTATACCTATGGCAGGATATATTGGGTCCTCACGATGGGGCGTATAGATCGGACTCCACATTTAGATCATGTGGTTTTATATCGGTTATTAGTAGCTCCCACAGTCAGATTCTATTCCATTGACCAGGTTACCAATTATAGTTCAGTATTCAGTTTCAACATGTTGTAAACTTGGTCATTGTATTTAGTTTGTTCATGCTCTGTATATTCAGTTTCCATCATGTTCAGATTATATCATTTCTTTACCGACTTTGTTCATTTATATGTTTTGTTCAGCTTTATTCTATCCTGCATATGCTTAATACCTTTCAAGTACTGGAGCATACTCTGCGCTACATCTTCTCGTGATGAAGGTTCAGGTCCTAAGTATTCAGATCACGTATAGATCGGTTTCCAATCTTCTGCTCAGCAGTATCAGTGGTGAGTCCTCATTCTCAAGGACGGCATACATGTTTCCTTTCTACATTTCAGTCTTTAGTTTTTAGTTTTTGCTAGATTTAGCAGCGGCATGTCCTAGCATTTCTAGTCAGTCAGAGGCTTTATTTCAATCATAGTTCGATTCAGTTTTAGATTTGAAGTTTAATATTTAAGTTGTCATTAAACTCACAGTTTATTTATTCAGATAGAAATGGGTATTCACCATCATTTCAGCTTACATGATTTTAAAGCTTCCGCACAGTACTTTCTTAAATCAGTTATATTTAAGTATGCTTATAATATGCTAGCAGGGTTAGCTTGGGGTCTCTCGTGATCCTAGGTCCTGTGTCCGCATCCTGGGGGTACCTTCGGGACGTGACATGCATAGATTCATAATCATAAATTATGAGTTCATAAGCATAGTTTATATTCAAAAATCGGCATAGGCATGTGTTTAGGCGAAATCAATAAAAATCATGTTATTAAGTTAAATCATGCATAACAAGATTAAATATAATTAATTGAATCACAATGAATTTAACTCGTGGAGAATAGCATAAAACCCTAGATTTGGGGTGATATAAATTTGAAGTAAAATATACATTTTAAATAATTCACTTGATATTAAATATAAGAATAATTTCTTGAAAAAAATGCACTAGAAGAAAAATATACTTTCTTGAAACTCTTCTAAAACAAATGCCCTTGAAATTAAAAATAATACTTCTTTCTTGAATTCTTCTTCAAATTAATGGACTTAAAACAAAATATTCTTTCTTGAACTCATTATTGAAATACTTCTTCGAAATCATGAACATACTTTCTTTGTGAAATTAATGCATATGAAATACTATGAAAAGCTTTTTAAATAACTTTGATTAAAAAGGGATCCATGTGGTATAATAAGAATGAACCATGAATCAATAATAATTAGCTAGTGATATGAAGTAAAATAATTTTGTTGATAAAATCAAGAACCAATGATAAGAGATAATGGGAATTCAAAATAATAAAACTCCGGGTAAGAACCCTAATCTTGATTTTAAAAAACATATATTGTTGAACTAGGGCGCGAGGAAGAACAAAGTTCCTCACTTTGATAATATTACATACCTTACAAGCGCCATTAATATTGAAAAAAGAACTCTAACTTGAAGAGGAACAATCCCGAAATCCTTTTTTTAGATTTTTGAATTATGTTCTTGAAAATCCTATAGCCAAGTGTTATTATTTCTATTGATGATTCATGATTATAAGAAGGAATTTAAATTTTAAAGATTAAAATCTTTGGAGAAGGATTTACCTTGGAGAAGAATCTTGAAAAAAATTAAATGAACAATGCGTGAAGAAGAATCTTGAAAAATATTTGAAAGAATCCTGCTTGGAAGTCTTAAGCTTTGATTTTTTTAAGAATTTCATCTTAGTGTTTGAGAGAGGAGAAGAAAATGTTAAAAGATTGAAATATATTTGTTTAGGGCTTTATAGAAGTTGAGAATACCGTTTTAAGGTTTTCCAAGTGGAATATGAACAAGAAAATTACCTTTTTTAAGAATCTTCCCGCGACTAAACTGCAACTTCACTACACTATTTAGTAAAATATTATAACTCCCTACACCAATCATGGAATGACATAAAATTTGTTGCGTTGGATAGAAGGCTGATCGACCTTTAATTTAATTGACTATGGGCCACACAAATCTTCATATTTTAAGAGATATGATCGTTTCCGGTTGACCAAAGAAAAATCTAATATGGAAACTCTCTACTAAAACCTTTCAACTCAACTTTGTGTTAGAGGACTATTATTATCTTAACTCATCTCCATATAAATTCCCACACTAAATAATGCACTTGAACACCTATAAAAAATAAAGAATCATCAAGTATAAACAACACCTTCGCAATCACAAAAAGTACAAAATAGCAAACATCACACTACTAGAGCATTGGAACTAACCTAGAATCCAGTTGATCCTCAACAAAATATTTGGGCCAAATACTAAAACCAACTAAAAAATGATAACAAAAGGAGAAACAACTCTAATCAAGAAGCAAAAGGGATCAGAAGAGGAAACATACAAAGATAACTCAAGAGTCTCCTCTCCTACAAGAATAAAATCACCCAAAGGTATAATACAACTAGGTCCATCCTACGACAGTTATATGAATTGAAGGCTCCAAGGTTAACCAAGGGATTGGGAATTCATCAAAATTACTAGAATAAAAAAAAAGAACCTCACAAAGGAAAAATAACTACACAGTCACCTCACAACTGAAAGTCTTCATTATTCATTTAGCGTACCTACTGGTTGAACATAGTAGGTGGAATCATGACCTAAGTTTAAGTGTTCTGAGAGATTGGTATCAGAGTTCTAAGTTCGTCGGTATCATCGATATGTAAGAAAGTGTCTAGTAAAGTCTTATGGATCAGAGTGGAGATGTCTGTATTCATTCTCCATGAGGCTATAGGGAAATCTTACGAATTCCATTCTTGATTCCTTATCGTGCATAGATTTCACGACAAATTTCTCAGTGTTTTCATTTTGAATATTCAGGTTTGGGGGTTCATTTCATTTAACTTTGGCCATCGTTGAAGGTTATTTTAGGTGGGAAGTGTTATCATTATTGCATATATTTATTTTGGGGTCAGACACGTTCCGTTCAACGCTCCTATAGGAAGGCCATGGGCTGAGGTACAAGGTATCACTAGTATAAGTGTGATATCATATTTCATTTATCCCTTGATTGCTTATGGGGTGTATATTAGGGGTTTTTATTCCCATACATTTTTATGTGCCTTGCTCTCTACTTGTTATTTGTTGTCAAATCCCAATTTTGTGTTATGTGTCTATGTTTATCACCTCTAGGTGATTTCATTTAGTAATTGATAGTTTTGGCATTGTTTCTATGTTTGGACTCTTTATGGAGTAATACCCTATGCCTTTGTGCTTAACTATCTTGCTCAGGTAAGTTGTTTTTTATGTTATTATGTCTGGATTAGCTATGTCAAATAGTTTTCGAACTCAATGTCCCCTAATTAGTTGTTATGACGTTAGTTGCTGAGAGAGTAGTGTGATGGAATGTATGATCTTTTGTTTGTTTTGCTCAAAATTACATTTACCGATTCTTTCCATTGCCTAAATCCTATTCCTTGTTACTTTGTGGGAAGGTTGAGGTTTTGCTCTTTTTGTCTCTCCATCGTAGGCTTTGTGTCTAAAATTGATGTTTAAGCCGACGATCGACTCTTTCAAATTATGTAGTGTCATACGGTTATGTTTGAGTTTGGGAGGTTAGAAGGTGTGTAGTTTAGAATGTTATACATATGACGTTGACTTGGCCAGAGTTTTTCAATGGAAGGTTTTGTGGGGTTTGTGGGGACTATTAAGTAATACACATATGTTCTATTGACAACCAGCGGGGAGTAGTATGTACATTTTGAACTAGGGTGTCAACTTTGTTTATTATTGGTTCATTTCGCCAAGATATGTTTATAGTTCACATTTATGGACTTCCTAGCTTTTAGCTATCAGTGTTTGAGTTTTGGGTTATGGTAATGTTCTACATTGCGAGCAATACTACTTTCTTTCATTCTAATCATTGTTTAATACCTACGCTTGTTGGAGTTCCAAAAGGTTATGTCAATTGTTTAAGAGGTCTTACTTTTTATGTGGATATATGTGGTGGCATTAATTAATGGCTTCTTAATTTCCATTTTGCTTGATATTGGGAATTTGTTTAGAAGGCTAATCTTCTGATAGAGTAAAAGTAATTAGTGGATCAACAATGTTCACTTGTTTTAGGATGTGAGGTTTTGTGTGTACCATTGTGGTTAACTTGCAGTTTTTTGGTTTCGTTGCATTACTCTTGATAGGTTTGATATGTTTTCCTCTACCTACGATTTCCATTTCCCTTTGATTAGGTTGGTTTACTTAGTTTTGCACTCGGTCGGTGGTTCGTGGATTCTTAGCTGCAGTCTCTCTTACTTCGAGCTTACAGTTTAATGTAACTTTTGTTTTATAAAAGATCACGAGTAAAGGTTATCATTGGAGTTGGTCTTTCTATTGTTGCATCTAAAGATTAATTGTCCCTTGAAGTAATATTTCAGTTCCGAGAGGTTACATTTAGACTTATGTTTTTGGGTTTGAGCGTTATTGGGATTGAACATTGGCCTTGCGTTGTGGGCTAATTCACTTATTATTTCTTTTCCCTCTCTTCGATGTTCATATGGTGCTAGGAATTGTTTGTATGGTCCAAGATAGGTAGGATATATGTGATGAATATAAGGTGTTGGCTTTGGAGTAGAAAGGAAAAAGTTTTACGGGTTTAAAGTAGGAAGGAAAAAGTTTCACTTAAGAGCTAATTAACATCTTATGTTGTCTATTGGTTGATGAGTCCACAAATTGGACTCATTTACGGCTATATTTTAATAGAATTAGTGTCCTCAAATGCATACTTTATCTCAATATTTGATGAAAACCCTTATGTTTCAGGTATTTTCAGTTTCAGGGAAAGCATGGACACTACTTAGAAAAGAGTAACAAAGGCAGCTGAAAGAATGAAGAAATGAAGATCTGAAAATCGCCGAACCCATTCGGTGAGTCGCCAAAAGATCTTACCTCGCCTTTTGTTCCAGTGTGCTGAGACCTAAAAGAAAGGATCAAATCGGTGGTGAAAAGGAGCAGTTGGCGTATCACCGAGCAGTTCCACGAAGCAATACTATGTCACCCAATGATCCAAAACACGATAATGCTGAAGGATAGAGCAAGACAGCAATGAAACCTACCAAAGGGCGGATCGTCGAGTTGATCGACGATCTCGACTAACGGCACCGAATGATACGCTGGAACACAGATTTTTGAAAACTATAAATACTCGTTGAGAGTTGTAGCTTAATACTAAATTTTTAATATAGAATTTTGAGTTCTAAGTTTGGAGAGGATTTTGAAGAACTTGAAGATTCAAATGGTTTCAACTACAAGAATTTAGACTTGGGTCTTGTGGATTCTTTACTCTTGGCTTGTTTTGATACTTAAATCTTCATACCCATTTGAATGTAAACTCATATTGGTATGAATTTCTATCTCTTTTACATGTCTAGTTAAAACTCCAATTCTTGGGGTGTGATTTTGTAAATATGGGTTAGATTATCTGTTGGGTCTTGCTTGTTAGTGATGTATTTGTTGTTTAGATGTGATTTCATTTAGTAGTTGTGGTGGCACTTAATTAAATTGTAGTTGCAAATACGATTTCACCTTTGTGTTTTTGGCTTGCTCGAGATAGAGGTTGTAAAACTAGCACAACTAAATTGATGGCCGGTGGGATTGGGTTGACATGAGGTTCCACTTGAGAGAGTGAACCCTAGTCCTTCTCCCACACACTCAGCTCGAGAGAGTGAGTGGGCTAAGGCGGAGGCTGTTCTTCATGCGGCAAGTCGGTGTTCGAGAGAAACCTAGTTGATTAAGGGTGAGTTACTCAAAAGAGAATTTACCCCCACTATAGTCTAGCCTAGTCATAAATATTCAACAAATTTATTATCAAAATCATGTACCCAATAGTTTAGTTTATCCCGTATTCCTATCACATCCCAAGAATCCCATCTCCTTGATTAGTACTCTTAGCAGTTTTGCCGTTTTTGTTTATTTGTGACAAACCCCCATTGATAATTAACGCTTGCGTCACCCTTTAGATTTAACATGTTTGTATTCGAAAGTGTTTTTATCTTTGACTAATTAGAACTAAATTTTATTTTTCTATTAATTCTCAAGCCCACTCCCTTGGGACTCGACCTCAACCCTTGGTTGGGTTACTTTACTACTGTACGATCGTAGACACTTGCATTGGAAGTTGTGGCTTGATTACACAAACATCAAAATAGTGCCACTGCTGGGGAGTGGTGTTATTTGAGAATTCTTATTTTCGTAAAAAAAATTGTTCTTCTTAGTTGTTGTTCTACTTACTTAATTTTTAGTTTTGTTTCGCGTGCTTGAGCTAACAACAGGAAAGACGAGCATGCATAAGAAAGAGATGAATGACAGTCAAGCTGGTCATCGAGACAGTATAGACGATGTAAATAGTGTCTATAATCTGGATCAGTTGGGTGGAATGGGTGCAATTTGCATTCCACAAACTGATGGGAATGCGATGTTTGAAGCCACTAGTACAGCTCTTCACCTTCTCCAAATGAGAGGACTATATGGAGGGCTAGATCACGAAGACCCGCATGAGCATGTGAGATGCTTTACAGAGGTTTGCAACCCTTTTTCATTCAAAGGTGTGTCACAAGAGTCAATTCGACTGCGGTTATTCCCATTGTCCTTAAAAGGAGAACCAAGCAAGTGGTTAATCGAGTTACAAAAATATTTCATCACATCATGGGAGGAGGTGGTCTTAGCATTGAACACAAGATTTTTTCCTCCATAAAAAATGATGAAGCTTAGAGATGAAATCCAAGGGTGCAAGCAAAGGAAAGGGGAACCACTCCATGAAACATGGGTGAGATTCAAGAAGCTCATACTTAAATGCCCAACTCATGGGCTACCAACTAATTTGTTACTTCAATATTTCTACCGGAGCCTTGATTCGGTAAATAAATGAGTGGCTGACCAGTTGGTGCGAGGAGGAATAATGTTACAACCGTTTGAGGTTGCTTCATTTCTTCTAGACGACATGACTAGAATAAAGCAAGCGTGGTATACAAAAGATGATCACGTTTCCCCATTCCACTTTAGACTAACACAAGAGTAATAAGATAAAGAGAAAGATAAGGACGAAAACATCAAGAAGATGTTGACTCAGATGGAAGTCCTACTGGAGGATATGAAAGGAACATATGGAGTGTTCAGAGTTGAGGATGGTTCATCCCCAACCTATTCAAAGCCTGGAGAGAATCAAGGTTGGAACTCCAGAAAATATGAGGAGGGTTTCTACCCACGCTATTAGCAGCGAGGTGGAAATCAAGGTTGGAACCATTAGAAAGAAGTTGAACAAAGGAAGTGTCATTAAGATTTACCCGAGCAGAGTGATTATTGGAGAAAAGAGGATGAATATGAAGAGAATTGGACTGAGTAAAGTGAGAGCCCAAAATCAAGGTGGAGTGCAAGTAGTCCCCGCGTGAATTATTTGATTTCATGCATCCTTGACAAAGTTGAAGGCTCGAACGATTTATTGAAAGGAACGAAAGACGATTCTCATCCTTGAACAATAAAGTAAACTCACACGCAGATTCAATCAAAACCCTTGAAAGTGAATTGAGTTTACTTACAATACAATTGAAACAAAAAATGGAGACCGATGATGAAGATAGAGGGCTGGCCATTGTCACTTGGAGCGGAAAAGAAGTAAAAGGTGATATGATGATAAATGAGGAAGTGAACTTACCAACTGCAGGCAAAGATATATAGGCCGAAGAAAGAACCATCCCACAAGACATCATAAGGGAGCCGCAAATTGATGTGGAGAAACACAAGCCATGCCTAAATATCAAGCAACCTTTATCCAAGATACCTCTTCCATTTCCTCAACGCCTCAAAAAGAAGAATGAGGATGAAAGGTTCAAGAAGTTTTTATCGGTATTCAAGACCTTATCGATTAATCTCCCTCTAGTTGAAGCATTGTTGGAAATGTCGGGTTACGCCAAATTCATGAAAGAGTTAGTCACAAGAAAAAGGAGCTTGGATTTTGAGACGGTCGAAGTCTCTCACAGTTGTAGTGCGATTATGTCGAAGGAGTTAATCGAAAAGAAAGATGATCCTGGGGAATTCACTATCATGTGCACCATAGGTTTGCTCAAGTTCGCAAGAGCCTTATGCGATGTAGGAGCAAGTATTAATCTAATGTCATATGTTATTTATAAACAACTATGGTTGGGTGAAACGTAGGCTACAACTATGAGACTCCTGATGGCTGACAGATCGACAAACATCTGGTAGGGATACTTTATGACATTCTGGTTAAGGTTGACAAATTCATTTTTCCAGCCGATTTTGTCATACTTGACTGTTACATAGATGCCGAAATTCCTATAATCTTGGGAAGACCATTCTTGGAAACTGGGAGAGCACTGGTGGATGTCGAGAGTGGGGAATCGACAGGTGCAGGTAGGCGAGCTACAGGTCCATTCCGCAAATCGCCGAAGGGTTCGGCGACCACGAACCAGACCGCCATTATACTCAAGACAAATTTACATTGGAGTCTATAAAACTCATCGAGTTTAGGAAATTATTGGCAAATTGTTGATCATGTCGGTGATCTCGACGGAGACCGCCATTTGGACTCCCACAATGCATGGAGGTTCTATAAAATTCGGCGAGCCAAATGACTACTTGGCATTACGCCGAACAGTCGGTGATCGGGATTAATGTAGCCGAAGGGACGAAAACTGGATGATTTTTCAAGACAAATGTTTAAATGTTTCAAACTCATTCCCTTTCCCTCACTTTTTCATCTTTCGAAATTCACACCTGCACTCTAGTTTTACATTTCTTGTATTTTTGGAGAATTTTTAGTATCGAATTGTGGTGTGAGTTGGATTACATTTCTTCCTAGCATCTCAATATCCATTTGATCGGCATAAAAGGTTGGTACTTCAAACCCCGTGTTCATTTTGTCGAAATTGTACCCATTTGCAATATGTTAATCTTTGATGATGTGCGTTGGGCCTCTCTGGTAGGATTAGAACAGTTACTCGCCTGTTAGGTTAGCAAATTTGCCTGTACTAAGTTAAATAGTTAATTCCTGAAGGTTGTGCTTTAAATTGGATGAAAAATCGTGGGTTGTACATGATTGTCACTGGGTCTAAGCCTAATTTGAGTTGTGCATGCCTTAATTTTTTTTTTTAGGGTTGCGGGGTTGAATTCGGGAAGTTGTGTTGAAAGTAGGCACGTTGGGTCATTTGGCGAGCTGGGTCGAGCTCGGTGAACCACTCGACGGTTCACCTAAAATCCCCATATCGCCTTTAATTTAATGCTAAATGTGATGTTGAATTCTGTAACTTTCGGCTAGAAGCATGATGTTCGCGAATGAATTTGGGGTCTCGCCGAAAGACTTCTGGTTTGACCTTTGTCTGCACCCTTGTATTCTCTATGCACTGCACTCGGCAAACCGCCTATGTGGTTGCGCGCTTCGCCAACAGGTTCAACGAAGTGATTCTGCAATGGAAATACCTTGCTTTTGTCTGCATACTTTCTAATTTTTTTCTCAGAGCGTTGCATAAATGGCTAGACCAAAAGTAGCTGGAAGAGATATGCCACCCTGACAAACAAGAGTGAAAAATTTCAGGAAAAATACAAAGGCAACCAATCCTCCCAAAACATATAATGAGGGCAAGAAGCCTAGTGCCAACAAGAGAACAAATCCCTGAGACCCCACTATTCCCTCGTGGAGACGTGGATTCTTCACAGCTATCCACTCCTTTTTTACGGCTCATGACTTGGACAATCTTAGTAAGTCAGCTACCGCTGAATCTTCTGAAGAAGCTCTGTGGGCCATTATCAAATTCCGTGCTGACACATTAGGCATTGATGCCCAGACAGATGGAGTGACTGGGTAGACATAATTTTTCTATACCTCCCTCTCTGTCTTTCTTTATTCTAAATTTTGGATATTCTGTTATTTGAATTTGAGGACAAATGTTTTTTTTATTGTGGTGGGGTGAGTCCCACCTTTGTGTGCTACTCATGAATCGTGTTTGGGTTGTGAGCTATAATGTTGTGTTAATTCTATTTTTGTGGATGTTTGAGCTTGTGGCTCCTTTTATTTTAAATTGCAAAATGATTTTGACCCTTTCAAAAAATATTCCCACCTCTCATGTGTTGAATGTGGCTGTTCATTTGCAAAATTTAAGTCTCGATTATGACTAATACAAATGACTTGAATAGTGCTCTATGATGAGGCCAAATGAAGTTGCATAGACAATATGTGAACTCTTTGCATCTCGTTATGACTAGCCTAGTATCAAATTGAGTCTCTTATGATGATCATTGCACACTAGAGAAAGTGTGGAGTCTTGTTTGACTGTAGTTTCAATGCCTAGTGTGATGAGCTTACTTTGAAACATGCATGACAGATCCTAGAATTTGCCCCATTGGTCTGATCGACTAAGTAAGGATATCTCTTGATATGATATTAGGCAACTTTAAAGAGTGTGAGCCAATTTGACATATACCTCTTTGTGGCCTACCTTGTGAGCATGTGTGAACCTCTTTGTAACACCCCTTGAGCATTACCTTTCTTTGGAAGAAACTTGATGAAATCATAACCTTTCTTTATCCATTACCCATAATCCTCATGACGTTCTGGTTAGTTTGAATAGCTGACTTAGTCCAAAATCCTAAGTTGGGGGTGTGGTGAAAATAAAAGGTAAGTCAAGAAGTCCAAGAAAGCCAACTTACCCATGATTTCGAGAAAAATGGAACCCCTCCATAAAAATAAAAATAAAAAATTAAAAATTAAAAAAAGAGAAAAGAGAAAGGAAAAGAAAAAGAATGAAAAAGTTGAGGAATAAAGTGTGAAGATCATATAAAGAAAATGGGGTTTCCAAAATTCCATGAGAAGTGAATAATGGGATAACTTATGAGCACTAACAAAAATGTTGAATGAAGAGGAAAAGAAGTGTTGTGAATACCACATCTCATGAGGATAAAATTCACTAAGCCTAAATGACCATAGCTTTGTACTCAGCCCCATTACAAGCCTTGAAAAGGCCTTTTTGATCTTGAGTGAACTGAAACAAATGTTGATCAGAAACTACAAGCAAACCTATGGGTGAAAGTATGCATCATGTTCATCTTTGTGAGCGTGAGCATTGCATTTTATTCTGAATCTTTAAATTGCAAACCATTGTGTGTGAATATGGAATCATTCATTGTGTGAGGGCATTTGAACACTTTGGTTGAGCTTCAACTTTCTTTTGAAGCAACTATTGTGAACATGAGATTCTTCGATATTGGGGAGTCACAACTTGAATCTTTGAGTGCACATTTGATCTTTGCATAAGTAACTTGAGTCTTGTTGTTTGCATTGATGATTGAGTCTTGTGTAGCACTGTTCGAGACCTCCTTTTTGAACGGTTGAGCTTTAGTTTGCTTGAGGACAAGCAAAAGTTTAAGTTAGGGGTGTTGATGAGTCCACAAATTGGACTCATTTAGGGCTATATTTTGATAGAATTAGTGTCCTCAAATGCATACTTTGTCTCAATATTTGATGAAAACCCTTAAGTTTCAGGTATTTGGAGTGTGAGGGAAAGCATGGACACTACTTAGCAAAAAGGAACAAAGGTAACTGAAAGAACGAAGAAATGAAGATCTAAGAATCGCCAAAACCGTTCGGCGAGTCGCCAAAAGGTCTTACCTCACCTTTTGTTCCGTTGTGCTGAACCCTGAAAGAAAGAATCAAATCGGCGATGAAAAGGAGCAGTCGGTGTGTCGCTGAGCAGTTCTGCGAAGCAGTACTATGTCGCCCAATGATCCAAAACACGACGATGTTGAAGGATAGAGCAAGACGGTGATGAAACCTACCAAAGAGCGGATCGCCGAGTTTATCGGCGATCTCAACTAACAGCGCCGAATGATCCGATGCAGCACATATTTTTGAAAACTATAAATACTCGTTGAGAGTAGTAGCTTAATATCATATTTTTAATATAGAATTTTGAGTTCTAAGTTTCGAGAGGGTTTTGAAGAACTTGAAGATTCAAAGGGTTTCAACTCCAAAAATTTGGACTTGGGTCTTGTGGATTCTTCACTCTTGGCTTGTTGGGAGACTTAAATCTTCATACCCATTTGAATGCAAACTCACATTGGTATAAATTTCTATCTCTTTTACATGTCTAGCTAAAACCTCAATTTTTGGGGTATGATTTTATAAATATGGGTTAGATTATCTGTTGGGTCTTGCTTGTTGGTGATTTATTTGTTGTTTAGATGTGATTTCGTTTAGTAGTTATGGTGGAACTTAATGAAATTGTAGTTGCAAATATGATTTTACCTTTGTGTTTTCGGCTTGCTCGAGAGAGAGGTCATAAAACTAAGACTACGAAATTGATGGCCGGTGGGATTGGGTCGACATGAGGTTCAGCTCGAGAGAGTGAACCATAGTCCTTCTCCCACACACTCAACTCGAGAGAGTGAGTGGGCTAAGGCGGAGGCTGTTCTTCAGGAGGCAACTCGATGTTCGACAGAAACTGAGTTGATTCGGGGTAAGTTGCTCGAGAGAGAATTTACCCTCACTATAGTCTAGCCTAGTCACAAATATTCAACGGATTTATTATCAATTGTTTATTTTATCCCGTATTCTATCACATCCCAAGAACCCTATCTCCTTGATTAGTACTCTTTGCATTTTTGTTGTTTTTGTTTACTTGTGACAAACCCCCATTGATAATTGACGCTTGCGTCACCCCTTAGATTTAACATGTTTTTATTCGAAAATGTTTTTAGCTATGACAAATTAGAACTAAATTTTATTTCTTATTAATTCTCAAGCCCACTCCCTTGGGACTCGACCCCAACCCTTGGTTGTGTTACTTTACTATTGTACGATCGTAGACACTTGCATTGGAAGTTATGTCTTTAGTATGCAAACATCATTGGTCGCCTCATTATTTTGTAATTTTGGTGTATTGGTTGATCTAAAATACGTTTGTTTCATTTAGTTGGCTTGGGTCTTGTTGGAAGGAAGTCATTACCGAAAAGAAGGAGTTAGAGTTTCTATTTTCAGTTTTGGACTGATGAAGTCAATTTGTGAATTTCCTATAAACTTGAGATTTTGGTTTGCGTCGCTCGATCTCAGAGGGTACTGGTAAGTTTTGGTCCAAAAGAGTGGAAGAACCTTTGAGTCCCTAATCAGGCCATTAAACATAATGTTGCAATAAGAATGTTCCTTGATCACGTCCTTTAAGTCAACTTTATATCCTGAAAATCTATACTCTCATAAACTTCAGAGTAATGATCTCTATCGTTGCCACGTTGATCTTTTACTGGACCGTGGTCCCACATTGACATTAACATGGCTTCTTCTTGTTTTATATCTAGATGAATGTCAAGTAAATTAGGTTCGAAGTATTTCTCCTCTTTTTTCATCTTGATGAATATATATAATAGGAGTCTCCAAGCCTTTACCTAGTTATTACATATAAAAAATGCCTTCTGAAAGATACGCCACCTGCTCTACAATTTATGTAACATAACAATGTTGGATAAGTAGATAAATATAATACTTCTTGTTCTGACTGTTCAAAACATTATTTTTCCCATTGGTACAGAGCTCTATTTCTCTCCTCGAACCCAATGACTCAACTTCAAAAACAAATGTCAAGCCTAACACATCTTAATCCACTATCTCTGCATCTATATTCAGTATCTAATGGTAGCTACATTTAGAAGAATGGATCTGCATCCCTAATGCATTCCAATAATACAGATTTTCTAGCCAATTGCAATAAAAATACACGACTATAAACAACTTTGATTTGTACATCATATGCTAAGGCCAACTCACTCATCCTACCAGAGAACTGGAAATACTCATGGTGTAAAAGATTCACTTTAGATGTTGCAACAAGCACAAATAGTAGTAGATATTGAATATGGAAAAACATTTGGTATTAAAAAAATATTTTCCAAGTAAAATGTTTTTCCATATTCAGTCTCTCGTATCATTTGTCCTTGCTGGAATATCTGGAGTAAATCCATTACACATTGAGTATTTTCGGTTCTCTAGGAGGATATATGTGTTGGCCTTAGCATATGATGTACAAATAGATGTTTTTTTATCGCGTATTTTTCTTGCAATCGCTGGAAAAGGTGTATTATTAAATGCATTAGGGGAGCGGATCCATTCTTGTAACGTAGCTGCAAGGAGATATTGAATATGACTACAGAGATAGTGGATCAAGATGTGTTAGGCTTGACATTTGTTTTTGAAGTTGAGTCATTCAGTTCGAGGAGAGACATAGAGCTCTATCCTGTCACACCCCGAGCCTACACCCTGGACGTGGCCGGCACTCGAGAACCATTGCTGGCCCCAAGAGAACCCTTGGCCTGGCTTACTTACTCAGCAGAATACTTAAAAACACTATTACAATGATCAAATGCACTTTACTCAACTATTTAATAAAATAATTAAGAATGTTTAAAGGTCAAACATTCAACTTGGCCAAAATGGCAACTCAAGTCTTAATATATGAAATAATAATGTAAAGACAAATAAAGTACTAACTGTCTATGAGGCCTCTAAAACAATGAAGGATGTCGGGACAAGACCCCCAATCATCCTAACAATAAAGTATTGAAAGCAAAGTAAAAGGAGTCCTCTAGAATGCAAAGAGGCTCATCAACAGAGTCTGAGTGCTCAACTGGATCAACGAGGCACTGTGTGCTGATCCTGGTTACCTGCGTCTTCATCATAAGACGATGCAGGCCAGCTGGTATCAGTACATTGAATGTACAAGTATGCGAGTTGGAATTCTAAACATAACATAGGCTTGAAAAGATTCTGAAAGAAACACTTACCTTGGATCTTCTCAACTCATGAATAACTTAACTTAATATAAAGCAATGAAACACATGCAATATATGAAAAGCTTTATAAAACAGTAAAAAGGAACTTAGTTCGTTAAAGAAAATGAAATAACAAACTCAACTTTATTCATATAAGAAAGTAATATAGTTTCTGTGGGAGTTTCCTTAACCGACAACCACCACTATGAGCCTAAGTGGTGATACAATGTCTTGCCCACTCTGCCAGAACTGTCCTATATTTTGCCGTCATATAGAATGCCTAACTTAGTGGATCCACTAGTCTATGCTAAAAGCGTCTTAAGGAGTCATCTAAAAAGTATGATCCTTTACTACCCATGATGGATAAATGGTTTATGGCGACTTGAGATAATATAAACTCGCATCCTCATATTGGTGCTTAATACTACTCCCAAAATATACTTAGCTCATATGTTTTTAAAACAAACTTGTTTCTTTGGTTTGAGATAATTGCTCAATACTTAGCTTAAAAGCTCTCTTAGAATCGGTGTTCCCTTTCTTGCTCAAATGTGAAAACATTTTAAACTTTTGGGAATACTTAGTTCCCTTATAGCTTTTTGATAAATAAACTCAACTCTTTACTCTTTGCTTAACTTGATATTTAAGTCTTAGAACAAAGTTAAAAGGTTTGTGAAAAAATTAAACTTCTCTTAACTGGACTCTTAACTTCACTTGACTTGACTCTTAACTTTCCTTGAATTGAATTATGGATTTAAGGGTTGTTATTTGGGATAGGAAAGATGTCATGATGTTTAGAAGTGTTTGTAGATATTTAAACATGAGAAAAGATCAAGAAATCAGCGTATTGGAAGAAGTCCGCGACGCGGAGTTTAATTTAAATAATTGATCGCGAAAATTAATTTTGAGAAAGAGGAGTCCACGTCCTAACTTCGACGCAGAGCTGACTTTTGTTCACTAAGGGAGCAAGTCCGCGACGCGGACTTGCGTGCCAAAACCTGCTCGACTTTACCTTTTCCATCCCCAATTCGCCTAAACTCGACTATTAGTCTCAAATTCATTTTAGATTTAGATACCCAACATATATACTCAATAACCTAACTCAAAAAAACTCTAAAAGTCAACGTAAAGATCTCATAAACTCCTCAATTCAGCCCAATTCAAGAACGACATTCAAATTCAAGAATACATATCAAGAACATCAACTTTCAAACTCTTTTAGGACGAATATCGCTGAACTAAGCATGTTTGGCACATGGGTGAACGAACCCAACGCTATGAACGACTCACATACCTTGTAGGATGGATTCCTTGGCGAAATTCACAACCAAAATCGATCGTTCTTGGCGAATCTTGCTTTTCCTCTTCTATTTTCTATTCTTTTCTCTTTTCTCCAAGCCCAAGCGTGGAACTTCAACTTTTCTAAATTGTCTAAAATAAAAAATTTACCCCAATTAACTCCTAAAAATGAATTAGAAAAATTAGGTAAGGAAAAGACTAAATTACCCTTCCAAATCCGGATTAGGCTTTCCTTATTCAAACAGCCCAACTTCCAAAGGGCAAAAATCACTCATACGAACTCGGAATCGTGTAAACTTAGCAATGTTGGAAAGGTTATTCCAAGAGATTTCCAACCATTTCTTGAAATACACCTAACTCATCCGAGGCTAGGAGTTATGGCCGTTTGAAATTGACCAAAACTCAACTTATTCTAACTTAACAAAATTTCCAGATTTTCATTCTTTCCAAAAATGACTATTTCCAATTATTAGTTTCTTCCTAGTTATTTCAAATTGCGAGATGTTAGAATATCTCCCCCTTGGGAACATTTCTGCTCGAATGAGATTACGCTTACTAGGTTAAGGGTAGTAACATCAAGTTCAAACACCAAACAAGCAAATGCAAATAAACAACATGCTCACTCATAATTTAAAGAGTACTAAGAAGAGAATTAGTACCTTGGTCTGCACTTTCTCCAGATTCAAAGAGATATGGATATATCTTCTTCTTATCCTCCTCAGCTTCCCAAGTAGCTTCCTCAACTAATTGGTTCCTCCAAAGTACTTTGACTGATGCTACCTCTTTTGTTCTCAACTTGCGAACTTGGCGATCCAGAATCTGAACCGGAATCTCTTCATATGATAAACTATCCTTCATCCGAATATCTTCAGTTGGTATGATCAATCAAGGATCGCCCATGCACTTTTTCAACATGGAGACGTGAAAAACCGAATGAACCGCGGCTACCTCTTGTGGTAGCAACAACTCATAAGCTACTTTGCCAATCCTCTTGGCTATTCGGTAAGGTCCAATATACAGGGGGCTAAGTTTCCCCCTCTTTCCAAATCTCATAACGCCCTTCAGGGGTGAAACTTTAAGATATACCCAATCATGTACTTCAAACTCTAACTCTCTTCTCGTGACATCAGTGTAGGATTTCTGACGACTCTGTGCCATTTTCAACCTCTCTTGAATCACTTTCACCTTCTCCATTGCTTGATGCACTAAATTTGGTCCTATCAACCCAGCTTCACCAACTTCAAACCATCCAATAAGAGATCTACATCTTCTCCCATACTGTGCAGTAAATTACGCACCTCTTTTTGAAATAATGGAAACCAGAACCCCATGAAGTATTACTACTTTTTGAATATATATCTTAGCATAATCTTCTACTGAATGGGTAGTCTTTACCGGTAAAAAGTGGGCTGATTTTGTCATCCTATCGACAATCACCAAAATGGTATCATGTTGCCTGCGAGACCTTGGTAAACCTATGATGAAGTCCATATTAATCATCTCCCACTTCCATTCTGCAAGTTCTATATTCTGAGCCAAACCATCGAGCCTTTGGTGCTCTACTTTAACTTGTTGACAATTCAGACACTTAGCAATAAATTCTGCAATACCCCCTTCTTCATGTTATTCCACCAATACACCTCTCTCAAGTCACGATACATCTTTGTGGAACCCGAATGAATGGAATATCTAGAGCTATGAGCTTCCTCCAAGATCCTATTTTGGAGTTCATCCACCCTAAGTACACACAATCTACCTTGATATCTCAGTACACCATCTCCTCCTTGTTCAAAAGCTAATATTTTTTGCTTATGAACATTTGCCTTCAATTCAAGCAAAATTGGGTCTTGGTCTTGCTTCTCTTTCACTTCTGACACTAATAACGATTCAGCCCCGTTCATCACCACTACTCCTCCTTATGTGGAATCCATTAGTCAGACTCCTAAGCATGCAAGTCTATGCAAATCTTTCGCTAAGTCTCTCTTTTCCTCCTCAACATGGGCAGTACTACCCATAGACAACCTGCTCAAAGCATCAACAACAACAATACCCTTACCTCAGTGGTAAAGAATATTCATGTCATAATCCTTCAGTAATTCTAACCACCTTCTTTGTCTGAGATTAACCTCTTTCTGATTGAACACATATTGAAGACTCTTGTGATCACTGAATACATCAACATGAACACCATACAAATAATGACACAATATCTTCAAAGAAAATACTACAGCAGCCAATTCTAAGTCATAGGTTGTGTAGCTCTTCTCATAAACTTTCAACTTTCTGGAGGTATAGGCTATAACTTTGCCATTCTGCATTAACACACAACCCAAATCAACTCTAGATGCATCACAATACACCACAAAGCCTTGCGTACCTTCTGGTAAGGTCAACACTGGAGCAGTAGTCAACCACTTTTTCAATTCCTGAAAGCTTTTCTCACAAGCTTCAGACTATTGAAACTTCACTGTTTTCTGAGTTAACTTGGTCAAAGGAAACGAAATAGACGAGAACCCCTCTACGAACCTTCTATAATATCTAGCCAATCCCAAGAAACTCCTAATATTAATTGGAGATGTGGGTCTAGGCCAACTCTGCATTGCCTCTATCTTTTGGGTATCAACTGTAATTCCATCACCGGACACTATGTGACCCATGAATGCCACAGACTCAAGCCAAACCTCGCATTTAGTGAACTTAGCATATAGCTCCTTATCTTTCAAAGTCTGAAGAACTATTCTGAGATGGCTACCATGATCTTCTTAATTCCTTGAATAGATTAGTATGTCATCAATGAAGACGATAACAACATATCTAAATAAGATTTGAAAACTCTACTCATAGGGTCCATGAAAGTTGCACGTGCATTAATCAAACCGAACGACATGACTAAAAAATCATAATGACCATAACAGGTCCTGAATGTTGTCTTGGGAATATCACATTCCCTTACTTTCAACTGATGGTAGCCAGATCTCAGGTCTATCTTAGAAAAACAAGAAGCACCCTGAAGCTGATCGAAAAGATCATCAATTCTCTGAAGAGGATACTTATTCTTGATGGTAACCTTGTTCAATTGGCGGTAATCTATATACATCCTAAGAGAACCATTTTTCTTCCTCACAAATAAGATCGGAGCGCCCCAAGGTTAGACACTTGGTCGAATGAAATCCTTATCTAGAAGATCTTTCAACTGTTCTTTAAGCTCTTTCAACTCTACTGGTTCCATTCTATATGGAGGAATAAATATAGGACGAGTATCTCGAAGAAAATCTATATTAAAGTCTATCTCTCTCTCAAGAGAGACTCCTGGTAGATCATTTGGAAGGACTTCTGGAAGCTCATTTACTATAGGAACTGACTGAATGGAAGGTATCTCAACACTTGAGTCATTAACTCGGAAAGTGATAGACACAACCCTTAGAATCTAACTTTCTTGCCTTAAGGTAAGAAATGAAACGACCTTTAGGCGCTGCTGTACTACTTTTCCACTCTAAGACTGGCTCATAGGAACTTGAAACTAAACAACTCGAGTTCTACAATCAATGGAGGCATGAAGCCAGTCTATACCTACAATGACATCAAAATCTGACATGTCTAACTCAATTAAATCAGCTATGGTGTCTTTGTAATTGATGGAAATGACACAATCACGATAAACTCGCTAAGCTAGAATAGACTCCAAAACAGGTGTAGAAACACAAAAGGGTTCACAGAGTTTCTTAGGAAGAACATCAAACTTATTTGCAACATAAGGGGTTACAAAAGATAAACTTGCTCCTGGGCCTAGCAAAGCATAAACATCAAAAGCAAAGACTTTGATAATACCAGTGACAACATCTGGAGAGTTCTCTTGCTCTTGGCGATTAGTGATCGCATAAAGACGATTTATTCCTCCGCCATTACCTGATGTAGCTCCTCTAGGTGCAGCCCTGTCTGATGGAGCAACTGATGAAGATTGGGCTCTATTGCCCTGATTTCCACTACCTTGCTTGTTCTTAGGGCACTCTTTCATGAAGTGACCCTCTTGCCCACACTTGAAGCAACTTGTATGGCCATCACAACACTTACCTGGGTGGTTTCTACCATACCTAGCACATGCAGGAGCCCAGTTACCTCCTTGTGCTACACTACCTTGAGACTGTGCAGGTCTAGCTGTGAAGTTCTGTGAATTTTGACCATTATACTCACCTTTGTTTCTGGGTGCAGGTGCAGGTGCACAAGCAGATGATGGAGCAGGTCCCTTTTGATTTTGTTGAAAGGACGAATGGTTCACAATACTTTTCTGCTGCCCGGACTCATTACCTTCCCTCCTTGCTTGATAGACGGGACAACCCAGCAACAAACAGACTCATTCTACTCCTCATATCTACAACCATCTCTAGAGCATAACATGATAGTTGGGTGAACCTCAACCCATACTCACGAACACTCAAGGCATCCTTCTTAATGGTAAGATATTCTCGTACCTTAGCCTCTTTCAGTTCTCGCGGAAAGAAACTCCACAAGAAGGCCTCATCAAGACATGGTCAAACCAAGTCCTAGCAACATTCTTCATATGATATGCAACTAGTTCACCTCTCTCAGTATTGGCAACGTGCATAACCTCAAATACCTTTTTCAGTTCCTCAACAAAACTCTTTGGATCCTCAACAGTGCTTGAACCTGTGAAACTTGGAGGATTAATCCTCAAGAACTCTCGGATCCTCGAAGTATCAGTCACTTACTGCCTAGATCCTCTTTGTTGCCCAACCTGGTTAGTGACAGCTTGGCTCAACATCGAGATAGCCTCAAGGAACTCAGCATTGGTAACCTCTCCTTGGGGTGTCACTTCAGGTGCATTAGGTACCCCTTGCTCCTCAACATTACGCCTAGCAGGACGACCTCTGGCAGCTCTTCCTGGAAGCATGATTATCTGAAAACACGCGCAAGCACGAATTAGAAAGAAAATTTTTGGAGATCAAACTCTAACGCACGAAATGAGTTTGAAAGAAGTGAGAAAATTTCCTAAGTGTTGCAGCCTCCTAATTATAGATGTGGCAAACTTCACACAGATAACTAGAACTCTACAGACACGGCTTCATAGACTCCCTAGGACTCTTGAACTTTGGGTTCTGATACCAAGTTTCTCTCTCCCCGAGCCTACACCCTGGACATGGCTGGCACTCGAGAACCATTGTTGGCCCTAAGCGAACCCTTGACCTGGCTTACATACTCAGCGGAAGACTTAAAAACATTATTACAATGATCAAATGCACTTTACTCAACTGTTTAATAAAATAACTAAGAATGTTTAAAGGTCAAACATTCAACTTGGACAAAATGGCAACTCAAGTCTTAACATATGAAATAATAATGTAAAGACAACTAAACTACTAACTGTCTATGAAGCCTCTAAAATAAGTAGGGATGTCGGCACAAGACCCACGATCATCCTAACAATAAAATACTAAAAGCAAAGTAAAAGGAGTCCTCTAGAATGCAAGGAGGCTCATCAACAGACTCTGAGTGCTCAACTGGATCAACGAGGCACAGCGTGATGATTCCTGGTTACCTGCATCTGCATCATAAGATGATGCAGGCCAACTGGCATTAGTACATTTAATGTAAGAGTATGTGAGTTGAAATTCTAAACATAACATAGGCTTGAAAAGATTTTGAAAGAAACATTTACCATGGCTCTTCTCAACTCATGAATAATTTAACTTAATATAAAGCAATGAAACACATGCAATATATGAAAAGCTTTATAAAACAGTAAAAAGCAACTTAGTTCGCTAAAGAAAATGCAATAACAAACTCAACTTTATTCATATAAGAAAGTAATATAGTTTTTGTGGGAGTTTCTCTAACCGACAACCACCACTATGAGCCTAAGTGGTGATATAGCGTCTTTCCCACGCTGCCAGAACTGTCCTATACTTTGTCGTCATATAGAACGCTTAACTTAGTGGATCCACTAGTCTATGCTAAAAGCATCTTAAGGAGTCATCTAAAAAGTATGATCTTTTACTACCCATGATGGCTACGTGGTTTATGGCGACTTGAGTTAATATGAACTCGCATCCCCATATTGGTGCAAAATACTACTCCAGAAATATACTTAGCTCATATGTCTTTAAAACAAACTTCTTTCTTTGGTTTGAGAGAATTACTCAATACTTAGCTTAAAAGCTCTATTGGAATCGGTGTTCCCTTTCTTGCTCAAATGGGAAAACATTTTAAACTTTTGGGAATACTCAGTTCCCTTATAACTTTTTGAGAAATGAACTCAACTCTTTACTCTTTTCTTAACTTGATACTTAAGTCTTAGAACAAAGTTAAAACATTTGTGAAAGACTTTTGAAAAACTTAAACTTCTCTTAACTTGATTTTTAACTTCACTTGACTTGACTCTTAACTTTCCTTGAATTGAATTATGGATTCAAGGATTTTTATTTGGGATAGGAAAGATCTCATGATGTTTAGGAGTGTTTGTAGATAGCAAACATGAGAAAAGATCAAGAAATCACCGTCTTGGAACAAGTCCATGACGCGGAGTTTCATTTAAATAACTGATCGCAAAAATTAATTTTGAGACAGAGGAGTCCGCGTCCTAACCGCGACGCGGAGCTGACTTTTGTTCACTAAGGGAGCAAGTCCGCGACGCGGACTTGCGTGCCAAAACCTGCTCGACTTTTCCTTCTTCATTTTCCAGCCCCAATTCACCTAAACTCGACTATTGGTCTCAAGTTCATTTTAGATTCAGATACCCAGCATATAGACTCATAAACCAAACACAAAACAACTCTAAAACTCAACGGAAAGATCTCAGAAACTCTTCAATTCAGCCCAATTCAAGAACGACATTCAAATTCAAGAATACATATCAAGAACATAAACTTTCAAACTCTTTTAGGACGAATATCTCTGAACTAAGCATGTTTGGCACGTGGGTGAACAAACCCAACGCTAAGAAAGACTCACATACCTTGTAGGATCGATTCCTTGGCGAAATCCACAACCAAAATCGATCGTTCTTGGCGAATCTTACTTTTCCTCTTCTCCTTTCACTTCTTTTCTCTTTTCTCCAAGCCCTAGTGTGGAACTTCAACTTTTCTAAACTGGCTGAAATCTTATTTTTACCCCAATTAACTACTAAAAACGAATCAGAAAAATTAGGTAAGAAGAAGACTAAATTACCTTTCCAAATCCGGATTAGGCTTTCCTTATTCAAACAGCTCAACTTCCAAAGGGAATAACTCACTCATACGAACTCGGAATCGTGCAAACTCAGCAGCGTTGGAAAGGTTATTCCAAGATCTTTCCAACCAATTCTGTAAATACACCTAAATCATCCTGGGCTAGGAGTTATGACCGTTTGAAGTTGACCAAAACTCAACTTATCCTAACTTAACAAAATTTCCAGATTTACATTCTTTCCAAAAATGACTATTTCCAATTATTAGTTTCTTCCTAGTTGTTTCAAATTGCGAGATGTTACATGTCCTAAAGGGAAAGATATCATTGTGGAGAGTAAGAACATGAAGTATTATGTTATTCTAGATATCCAACATTGTTAAGTTACATCAATAGCATAGTAGGTGGCGTATTTTTCAAAAGGCTTTTCAGATGTAATGACTAGGTCAAGCCTTGAAGCGTCCTATTATATATATTTATCAAGTTGACAAAAGAGGAGAAATACTTGGAGCCTAATTTACTATATATTCATCTAGATGATAAACAAGAAGAAGCCATGTTAATGTCAACCATGGATCGAGGTCCAGTAACAGATCAATGTGGCAACGAAAGAGATAATGGCTCTAATGTTTATGAAAGCATATGATTTTCAGGATAGAGAGTGGACTTAAAGGATCTGATAAAGGAATACTCTTGTTTCAACATTATTTTCTATGGACTGATAATGGACTCAAAGGTTCTTCCACCCTTTTGGACCAAATACTATGATCCTTATCGCACCCCGAATTAAATTATGCATGACCATTTACTATGTGGCTTAAATGTTAACCTTGATGTTGGAATTATTAATGAAATTGTAGATGCCATTGAAGCTTTCAACATTTCGACCCCTAGCGATCATCTTGAAATTTGGGACTATTCGTTGAAACTGATAGAGTATTTTTTGCATGAGAGTTAGATTTGAACGTGCAAGGCTTAGTAAGCTCGTTTATTTTTTCTGTGAATAGATGAACATTATTGAATCAAAGAAAGTTGAGCTAGGTGAAGCAAAAGAGGAAATGCTTAATTTTAATGAAATGCTTTCGAAAGCAAAGCAGGTCTGAACTCTAAAACTAAGGGTTTAACAAAGAAAGATGAATTCTTTAACTCAATTTCAAGGCCCTTTTCTCCATGGTAACAAAAATTGTTTATCAAAAACTTGTCCTCATTAGTAGTATAATTAGATCTTAGTTGTAGGCTTCATTAAAATGGTATCTCCTATTATTTTTGACGTTGCAAGTTTCATCTTCTTTTATCTAATAGGAAGTTAAATATTTATTCATATCAGATGTTCATTAGTTTGGAATGATACCTACAAGTTTATAGAATTTCATTTTTATTGTATGTCAGATGTGTTTTGACTTTTATTTTTTTCTCTAGTTCCAGAAAAATTATTCTCCAAAATTTTTGTTTGCAAACTTCTGAAAAATGGGTTTTCTATTTATGTCCAATGTACAATAAAGCAGACGTTTTTTACGTGTACCTCATAGCAAAATGCAAGTGAAACAAAAATGGTTTCAGTTAGTTTTGGCAAAAAAATACTTCAAAATTATAGTGGAATTACTTATAACATTTATCATTTTTTCCCTAGAAGATACTAGTCTTACAAAGATGATATAATGAAGGCATATAGAGAAATAAACGTGTTCTTTTAACAATATGAGCAAGAAATTAAATTAGACCAAATGAAATAATAAATGAATGTTGTTAATAATATGGCCAAAAAATTAAATTAAACAAAAATGAAATAAAAATGAATGTTCTTAATAATATGACTAAGAAATGAAGAAGGATAAAATATGAAAGGAAAACATAGTTAAACCTATATTTGTCCAAATGAAGAAGAAAAACATAGAACATGAAGAACAAGCAAAAAATATATAAGAAATGAAAAAGAAAAATACAATTTTTTTTGTGAGAAATTTGTGAGCTTAATTATTTGTTGAAAACGACAAGTTAGAGGAGTGATTTCTCCTGATGCTTTTCTTCTTTCACATTGCCTTCATTAAATTATATTTCCAACTAAATTTTTCTTATTCAATTAGGATATTTTATCTAAAAGAAATGATATTCATATGAAATGTGGTTTTGGTGTCTTACTGGTTTATTCTCTCTCTAAAAATTCTTTTCATTCTTCATTTAACCTGAACTTGAACATAAGGGATAGAAACAGATCTTTTCTGAAGCAAACTGACCAGCCCAACTTCAAGACGAAAAATTTCAAGCAAATTTGCTTTATTGGTTTCTCAGTTTTGTCAAATATATGTTCCCTTCGCTTATCATGGGCGGCGTGGGGTTGGTTGGTAAATTTAATTTCTTCTTGATAAACCTAGATTTATTTTGGTACTATATAGTTTATATTTTCTTATAAATATTTTGATACAACAAGGTTTTCTAAGAAAGTTTTTCGATTCCCATTTGTCAAAACGTGATGACAATGTTATTTTGGTAGATGAAAATAAAAAAGATTTTCCATCAAATACCTAATTGATAAAAATTGATTGTGTGGTGGTTGAAAAGGTTTCTCCACTGCTCATAATGTTCTTGAAATAGTTGTCTTGGGCTTGAATTTATTCAGCCCTGGGAATTTAAGGTAAAATCTTGTAAGTGTTAAAATTCAAGTCATTTTGTTAATGAAAGAGTAGTTTATTATTTGATTGATCATATATGCACAAGTAGTGTAAATGATTAAATTTTTCAAAACCTAGAGAGGTAGTATTAGGAACGAAGATATATTTAATTATGTGGGAGTGGGCCCTGTGTGGACATGGTGAGGAAAGTGGGATATAGATTGTTCTAGTATGTGTAGACGAGAAGTGTAGATTCCTTTGTTATTGTATTATTGGTATTGCTTCTCCTCTTAACAAATCGGAACCATCCAAGTCTCAATTTCCTCATCTTGTCCGCCACGAGGAAAACTCCAACCTTGTTTAATATATCTTCGTTCCTAATACTACATCTCAATGATAATTAAAAAATTCATTTACACTATTAGTTCATATTATATAAATCCAATGAAAAACATAACTCTTTCTTTAACAAAATTACTAGGATTTAAGCACATACAAGGTGTTACCAAAAATTCGCAAGGCTGAATCAATTGGAAGTCCAATGCATCTCTTTCAAGAAGGCTGTGAGAATTGGAAAACCCTTTCCAGCCCCCACTCAATAAATTCTTACCTGTAAGGTACTTGGTAGGAAATATTTCTTCATTTTCATCCACAAAAACAACAACGTCATCATATTTTGACAAATCGAAATCATAACAATTTCTCAAAAAGTTGTATTGTATCATAATATTTATAAAAATAAAATCTAGAATATAAAGGACCAAAAACAACTCTAATTAAATCAATAATAAATTGCACTTACCAACAAGAATCTCCCCGAGACATGCAAAGGGAGCATACATTTGACAAAACTTTAAAACCTACTATGCTAATTTCTTGAATTTTTTTGGCTCACAGTTGGGTTGATGAGTCTACTTTAGCAGAGTTGTGCTTTTGTCCCTTCCTTTCAATTCTAGTAAAATCAAGAATCAAAATAATTTTTAGAGAGTTAATAAAACCATTAAGACAACAAGGTAGCAATTCATAATACTAGGTGGAACAATTATCTACTACTGTGTATTTAATTAATAGATTGTCATTTAAAGTGCTAAATCCTTAGTCTCTATATTTAGCCCAAATCATGGACGGTGAATAAAGATCAAATGTCCAAACATTGAATTTCGGATGAATAGAAGAGCAGCGTAACCAGACTTTGAATCTGAGACCATAGGGCTGCTGAACAATCCTATGTCAAATCAATAGAGCAGTGTGACCATACCTTGAATCTTTGAACATAAGGCTTATAAAGAATACCATATCAAATAAACATCACAATTCCACCATAGAAAAATGTCCACTCGAAGATAATCAATACAAAAACTCCAAGCCTTAATCGAATCCAATCCAAAGCTCTCAAGCCACTCCCGATAGCCTAATCATGAATCGATAGGGCCATAGAAAAGGGTATGTATGGATAGAATGTCATCAGAGCTTAGCTACAACCTAAATAAGACTCATTCTATCACACCTAATTCTGCTACATCAATCTACATGGAGCTATGTCATATTAAGCAAGCACATGCTCATAAATACACAAGTCTATGGAAAGCACTACTCTACTCCTAGAGTAAGGCCGAATATGCCTTCAACCACAATAATAAACAAGTACAAAACATGCAACAATGTAGGGATAGTCATGAACAAGAAGAACAACATGCTAGTAGACCGAAAATCTTGACAAAAGCTTAAAACTTGATATTAACTAGATCAACTATTTACCAAACACAAATTCACAATAATCAACATTTATTTACATTCTCGAGCTCTATCTTAAGGACATGAAGCAGTAGCCTACCTCAAGGAAAATCGCATGTGCTTCAAATTCACAATTCCAATGCTTCTCCCTTTCGAACGACCTCAGAATGCTACAACCTATCAACTATAGAATAACAATATTAACACGATCATTTAGACACCAATAATATTAATTAGAGATGGACCAAAATTTGAGTCACTATGCGAGTGTGGGACCCACTTAGGAATCCAAGAATTGATTCTATCAAAATATCCATTCAGCTCCCTAAACTTGTATCCTAAAATGAGACACAAATTATGGCACGAACAACACCTAAACACCTACATGCAACAATTAAACATTTAAGCATAATCAATAAGGCTGGCAGCCCCTTCGGACATGATAAAGAAAACATGTTATCCCCAATATTCCCCAGACACTCCAATGCATAGCCACAACCTTGCGAACACACTAAACTTGAAATCAGCCAAATCGAACACTAACAACTCTCACAACCGTTAAAGGGAATTGTAGAACAATAAGAAATCATGGTATGGTATTTTCTTCAAGATAGCGGAGAAAGGAGGCCGTGATAACAATCCACTCTTTAAATGTCCTTCGCGATCACAAAAGTCAAACCTCACAAAAAAGATGACCAAGGGTGGTCAACGCCACATTAGCACTCATCTATATTATAGATTGAGGCTCATGCGGTCATAATGGTAAACCACAACCCTCCATGATTGAGAAGGCACACATATTGTAACATCGCTGAAGAAAGAACCAACACAAGATGATGGTGCATCAGCTGAAAACACTGACGAGGTTCTCAGGATTCATTTAGAACCCCTTGCACACAAATAAAATATGCTACCCCACCATAATTTGTATTCTAGACTCAATGGAGGTGTTGAAAGTTCTAACTGAGGTCATCTAAAAAAAAAAGTGGGTACCACATAAAAACTCCATCTAAACCCAAATTCCAAAAGGGGGTTCGAGATTAGTGCAGATGCCTCATGATCAGTATGAAAGGTCCTAGATAAAACTTAATATTCCAAAGCGAATGGAACAAACAGAATTGAATTTTTAGGTCGGCTTCTTGAACTTTTGACCAAAGTGAACCGTTTATGTTTCTGCACTTTCTTAAACTTAAATAGAATCCAAATAAATGACCAGGTGACTGAACTGTCATTCTAAGCAAGCGATAAATGACTTGGGTCACTGTAATAATGCTCTAAGCATAATAAATAAGCCAATAATACATGAATGACCTAGATGGTCATTGTAGTGTTTCCTCAATCAAATCCTACTCCTCTCCATGCTGACAATACATATACTATTCAGATTATTTTTAATAAAGTATATCGTGAGAGTACCAAACCATTCAAAGTAAATTGACAATATAAGGAAAAGTTGTACTGAAAGGAGTTATTAATCTTCCATATGTGTTAAATGACTTTTAAATAGTTTATGCTTTACAAAATTCATAGCATGACAATCCCATTAGTTTCTAGTAGGACTGCATATAGCTTAGACGTGCACACATTATGGACTTTCAAATAGGGCAACTTAGAATTAACATGAAAATTTCCGGTTACACATTATAATCCTGATGAACTTCTAATATATCTAATAAAATAGGTCGATTGATGAAGTTGGTCATGTGATAACCTGACAACACTCTCTTCCTAAAATCAAGAGGAAAAATATACTCATAGTTCAAGTATATGTCGATGAAACTATCTTTTGAGCTACATTGGATTCACTATGTGAAACATTTACAAAGTTAATGGGAAGTGATGAATTTGAATTGAATATGATGTGGGAACTAAACTTCTCTTTAAACTTACAAGTTAAGTAGTCATCAACATGCACTATGATCAATCAACAAAATTATATTGGTGATCTGCCAAAAAGCATCCACATGGAAAGTGCCGAGCCCATTGATACTCCAAAAGGACCGCTACAAAATGAGACATTGACAAACCAAATCCATTCGTAGTCGAGACAATGTATTGAGAAATTATTTGCTCTTTACTATACATCAAAAAAAGCAGACTAGATATAGTCTTTAGTGTTGGAATGTATTCAAGACTTTAGACCTATCCTATGGAGTCCAACTTGGAAGATGCAAAAATGATTCTAAGTAATTGAGACCTCATATAGCTTATATCTAAACTACTAATTTAACTATAAGGTAGGTTTTAAGCACAAAAAATATTGTGTTAAGAATTTTTTATGTGATGGACCTAATTAACTATAAGCTACCTGTGGGAATTAATTATAACTATTACAATCAAATGTAAAATGTCATACAAAATGAGAAACACAAGTAAATAATAGATTAGTACCCAAAAGTAGATTAAAAATAAGAGGTACACAAGGTGTTAGCAAGATAGAGAATGTAATATTTGGTGTTCCTCCTTCCATTAATTTATGTACGATTGAGTTTCTAAGGAGCTAAAGATAGAAATAAAGATGTATATGCATATTTCATGTCTTGCGGTGAAATTGATTCTTAAATAGCAATTCTTCGACTCCAGTTTTTGTGTAAATATAAAAGGGTAATATGAATAATAGAAATCTTAACAATAACAACATGGAAAGCAACAATAATAGGAGACTTTATGTGATGAGTATGTACTAATTCACAAGAAGTACAAAGATTAACATGATGTCATGAGCATGTACGAATTCTATGATTTCCTTCTTTTTGACAGAACATATCTATTATACATCACGATACCCAAGAACCATAAAATAAATGAAAATTAAATCACAAACAACATAAAGATCTAAAGCACCGATTTCTAAATAATGTCGTTCAATAGATAATAGACAAAGTGGACTAAGGATTTACCTCTTGTGGTGTAGTGATTTGTTCATTATCATAGGTCTCGAATCTACACCCATTCTTCATACAGTGTAAAGAGAGACAGAGAAGGGAGTAAAAATGTTTTTGTGAGATGATATGAAGATTAAAGAGAGTGGTGTTCTTGTGAGTGTAAAATCTTCTCTGTACTTGAAGATTTGATGTTCCTTGGAGCATGAAATGAAAGAGTAATCTATCGGGAGAGGGACATGTAAGAAGGGGTAGGGAAAAAGACTATATTTGTCTCCAAAAAATGGAAAAATCCAAACATATCCATGGATGAGGAAAGTTGCGAATTAGCACGAAAATTGCAAGAGAAAGTGTGGCTGCTGAGAAGAAAGTAGATTTAGGGTTTGGGCTACAATATTTGTTTTTGTGTGCTGATTCGGAAAGGTTTGTTTTGGAAAAGAATTGACACAACATGAAAACCTATAGACTATATTAAATACATTTTTTCCTGATTTTTCATTCTTTATTTCCTTTAAAAAGAAACATTGATTATTTTATTGTTCTTATTTTCTTCTCTATTTCTTTCAACAGGAAAAATCTATTATGTTATTGTTCTTTTTTTTTCTCGCCTTTATAATTTATCAACTGTTTTAAAATAGGGTTCTTTCTTTCCTTTTTATTTTTTTTCTATTTGTAAATTCCTTTCCAAACATATATTTTCTTCTCTACCAAATTTTATTCTTCTGTATTCACTTTTTTCTGTAATTTTTTCTTTTCCTTAAAACCACTCTATAATTAGAAATTCACACTTATTTCATTATTTTCTCTTAGGATTTTGGTTATTTCTTTTCTTAACTAAAACTTGTCACCCATCTATTTATCTTTACTTTATAATTTTTAATATTTTTCACTTGAAGATATCCCCCCCCTGCCCCACCAAAGTTAAAAGTCTAATAATTGTCACGGCCTGAAATCTCAGGTCTTGATAACACCTACTAACAAAACCAGTAGGTAAGCCAAACACATAACCCATAACCAAAACCGACAAGCTTTTACACGAAATAGAAACATATAGAAAGTAAGGAAACAACATCAAATAAAATAAAGAGATATACAAACTTATGTGTATTTCATGAAAATCACTTTTTAAAGAAAAACATTGTTTCGTGCAAAAAACAATTCTTAGTAAAGAGGCAATCTTTCATGTAAGAAACATATTGAAAGTAACGGAACAACATCGATTGGAAAATATATATTTTTTTTAAAATGAATAGTCACTTCGATCAAAGAAAAATATTATTTCATGAAAAAGACGTGTTGCTTCACATACTTATGGCCTTCTTACATCTTACTTAGGCCTTCTTCTCCTCAATCCTAGATATAGGCATTAATACATCATCGTCCTTTTCATCTTCATCTTCTTCTTCTCCATACTTACAACCTAAATTTTTTTTGTTCTCTGATTTTCTATTTCACTTCTTTCTAAAATTTTAATAGGTAAGCTTTTGTAATACAAGACTTGGTAAATCGCTGACCGACAAATTAGAATTTAGAGATAGAAAATGAATTTAATGACCCTCGAGGTTATTTCTGTATTTTTTCATACTTTAACTATTTCCCCCTTCACTTAACTTAGTTGTAGCTCTTGTGTGGTATTGCATTAGGTGGCACATTTCCCAACGTGTTTGGGAGTGTTTGGGCTAAGTTTTTCCTTTTGAAGCCTTTTGAAATAAAAGAGCATTGACTTTAGTCAACATCTTGAAAGTCTGATGTTGAATAATCCAGCTCCATCAACTTCGAAAGATATTTTTTGGTCTAGTAGTGTGGTTGATTTGGGTTTCGATGCTTTCATTTTAAGTTTGTGCCATTCGATATTTTAGCTTTAATTTTTTTGCCAAAGTTTGACAACTGTAAACAATCTTGTTAAACACGCTCGAATGGAAACTCAATAAGCGTATTTAGCTCCAAAATGTCGAGTTTGATGTAGAACAACCATTGGTTTTTATCCTATGGTGTTTTTGGATGAGTTAGTGGCTTTTGTCAATTTGTTTGGTGTTTCGCTATAAGTGTTGACCTGGGTTAACATTTTTACAAGATGATATATGTTAGTTTTATTCAATTCTGTTTAGTTTGGACTATCACTTTTTATTGGGTAGCATAGATTGTTTTCAGTCACATTCTTCTGAATGAATCGTAAGCTCCCATTAGGGGAATTCCACATTATTGTTGAACTTTTGATGCAATGCTTGGCCAGCATTCGCAGAGAGCACTACCACATTTGTGAAGGGTCAACATGGCTAACCTCCATGTTTGCAGGCAAGCCTCCATGTTTGCAGGCAAGCCTCCATGTTCGTGAGGGGTTTATCAGTTGGCAGTTATAAGATATAATAGTCATTTTCACCATGCAAACTCAATTTAAAGACTTGGTCTTTTGACGAAGTAGAGAGCATTTCTTGTTGGATTTGAGTTATTCTTGGTGAGTTTCATCCGGAAACAACATGGCCACTTTATGAAACTGAGAAATCCTTCGTAGAACTTCATAAAATCCAATAACTTCCTTCTAATTGTCCATTTGTGATTCACCTGACCTAATTAATGGTGGGGGTCTGATTTGGCTTGATTGTTGCTCGGATTGTGCCCATTTTCAGATGACAAGTTGCTTGAGCGGTGTAGGACCTCATGTTAGAGTCAATTTTTAGACTCCGTATATAAGTCCCATGATTGTGTTTTGGGCTTGTTCTTCCATTTTTATTTCATATATTTATATGTATATATTTTGCTTGTTTTTGGCATTCCTGCCATGTTGTTCATACCGTGGTATCACTTGGAGGCCCTTTGGAAGGGAAAAGCTCCAAAGCAGAGGTTCGTGTGTTGTTTCATCCTTGAGGTACGTTACAGTTTCACTATTATTACACTTGGCTTAGTTTCTTTAATTATTTATTGAGTATTATAGCATGTTCGGTTGAAATTTAAGATTAGTTTAGGCTTCTTGATCCTTAGTCAATATATGGCATTCCTCCGGTTGCTTAGTGTAGCTTTTAGCAGGAAAACCTTAGATTAGGTTTATCTTTGATTTTGGTATCATTTAGTATTGTTAGAAATGACTTCTAGGTAGTGTGAAACTTAGGTTGCCGCGTGTTTATTAGGTATGGATTGTTGACTACTACTCTTGAGCTTGAGTTTTAAATTATTTTTAATTGCTTATTGGGCCCGAGGCGGTAAAATTGACTACATTGTCTATATATATATATAAACTAGTTTTTCGACACGTGTGTTGCACGTGATTACAAATTCAAAAAATATATGTTTTAGTAAATAGTATTGCTTATTTAAGCGAAGATTTGACTAATAAGTTTTGTACAAAATAATATTGCAGATTCTTTTGTGAATGTTCAATGCGGATAACCATATATATCTCTTATTCACGACAACCTATGAAGATGGTCAATAAAAAAAATTATTAGTTAAATGTAATAATGTATATATTTATTTCAAGTTGATGAGGTTCAATCATGTAGTTAGTCGTATCTTACTAATATCACCTTATAGACAATAGTTGTTGTGCATTTTTCTTGTCAAAATATTTTTATTTTGGCAAAGATTCTTATCAAATCACAACAACAACAATAATATTATACTCAATGTAATTCCCCAAGTGAAGTCTGGTTCTTATCAAGTTGAGTAATATAATATATAAACAAAGTTAATTCAGAAAGCAAGGTGACTTTTGAAGTTCAGATTTCGGTATTCAGTTTATTTATCTTCTTCCTTTTAACCACTTCCCTTTTTCTGATTTGTAAGCTAACTTTTCACTGAAAGGAATTTTGTAAATCCAAATATATTTACATTCTAGTTACCTCACTTTCCTCAAGTGCAACATCCTCTATTGGCCTATCTCCTTCCAAATCAACATCTTTTGAGTAATCACCATGAATCTCTATCAAGAAACTCTCAGGAAAGAATCACAAATTCTTATTGTGTGATTCAATACGATAACGATATGAACAATTAAGCACATAGTGTTTCCACTATAATCAATCAACACCTATCATATATCTAATGTCATCCTAATAGCCACCCATTGTTATAAAATTTAATTAGCTGGATTTTGGGATTTGGCTAACTAACCTCTTGGTAAAAAGAGATTAGTCCTTGAGACCTTCTCTGTTCATCTTCACTATTATCTAGTGTCACGCCCCGAGACGCGGACACGGGACTAGGACCACGAGTGATCCCAAGATAACCCTGATGGCATGATCATGAGCATACTATGATTAACATGAATAAAAATAACTGATGCGGAAACAAAAATCACATATAAAGAAAAGATGGGGAATACCCATATACTATAATTGAGAGAGTTTAATACAAAAGATATTAACTCATACAAGGCTGAAACTAACTATGTCGGAAAGTAAGCCTCTAAATTGACTAGAAATGTTGGGACATGCCCCAACTAGATCTAGCAAAACTAAAACTAAAAACTGAAAGCAGTAAGGAAATCATGTCTCTGGTCCTTGGGGGATGAGGACTCACCACTACTAATCTGCTTAACAGAAGATCGAGAATCGATCTAAGCGTGATCTGGATGCTGAGAACCTGAACCTACATCACGAGAAGATGTAGCGCACGTATGTGTCAGTACTTGAAAGGTACTGAGCATGCAGGATAGAGTAAAGCTGAAATAACATATAACTGAACAAAGCAATAAAGCAATGAAATAATATGCA
>JAJONZ010013182.1:0-37648 GCA_029582445.1 Solanum paucissectum | reverse complement strand
AAGAGGTCTCCAAAGATGTCTGCAGCTGCCAAACTGAGAAGGTCATTTTCTCCATCAAGATTGGCAAACAAGATAGCTTCTTCGCCATCCAAAATGAGGTCATTTTCGCCATCAAGATTGGCAAACAAGATAGCTTCTTCACCCTCCAAAATGAGGTCATTTTCACCATCAAGATTGGTAAGTAGGCTAGCTTCACCATTAAAGAGCAAAAAATCTGTACAGAAGATTGATGGGATGAAGATGATGATGAGTGGACTCAAACAGCGACCACGAGCTTCAACCACATCAAAGCAATTCTCAGCTCAAGGAATGTGAATTGTGATCATTCATTGTTTGTGCTTGAGATTGAAGGATTCTTCATTCTTTGAAGATGTTTTCTCGATGTCCTTCTTAGTTGGTACAACAGGAGAATTTTCCCCTTTACGGCTTCTATTACTTTCAAGATTGTATAATTTGATATGTAAAATTGTGAGGTACTTCCTCAATAAGGTAAATAACAATGGTTTTCCTATAGATGAAATTTGCTTCAACTGTATCATTTCATTTCTCATACAGACATGGAGTTTCAATCTATCATTTTGTGAACCTACACTTTGAGGTACGTTTAACTAATATACACTAATAGAGCAAAATATTCAGACAGTCAGTTGCAGCTGGTTTTCCCAACACTTGCGCATATCCCAGCATTTCATATGCTGCTACAGAGTGAAGACCATTTAGGACTTCGATAACATAGCATAAGGTTGAAAGTCAACTCAAATAATATTTCCCCCATCGTTCATGTGATAACTTCAGCATTGCATAGCCTTTGAAGTGGCAGTCTCTGTTCAAATTCCGAGTTTCTACACACAACAAGGTGGTTTTCTATGACTTTCAAGATTTAGAACCAGTCTACATGTTTGGTTGAGGCCTTAGGTTGCTTCTTGGGCTTCTGGTAGCGATTGTTCTCAAAACGAGCTTTTACAATTAGCGAATAAAGCAAGTCTGCTTCTGCTGATGTATCATAAGGTGTGCTCATGATGCTACAAAGAAGAAAATTCACAAAATATTGATTAGAAAATAACAGACAGCAGCAGCAGCAAAAAAGAAAATTTAAATATAATTCACAACGACTTGGAGCCAAAAGGAGAGCAGACTGCATTATAACGTAAGGTGCTATCCTGTGTAAACATTTATACAAACTTCTTTTTTGGGATTCTTACAAAAGCAGGATGAAAGTTTGCCTTCTTCCATTTTTACAAAAGCAGGATGAAAGTTGAGTCACGGAGTAAAGATACCTGCCAAGTAGCTCTTCAAGAACTATTCTTTGAGAAGGTGTAACATAATGTATGCAACTCCTGGGGCATTGACCAGCTGCAAGATGGACTTGGTAATCTTCACCATGTCCTGAATATATAGAACTTTTGGTTCACTAGCCAGATAAAAAAGAGAGGATAAAACCTTCTTTTAATAGGCCAAACAAAATTAATGTAGGTTATCTTGTCTTTCAGTGATTTCCTTTTGTTCACTAAATTTCACCAAAATTTTCCTGTTAGCAGACTAATTTCTGACAGAAGTAACAAAGGAGTTGCAGTATTCAGTACTACTATATGACCTTGAGAAGTTGCTTGCGCAGTTCCTGTCAATGAGGAAAAAGTGAATGCATGAGGTGCTTTCTTAACGCATGAAAATGGGCAACCTGCATTTATCGTAAAAGAGGCAGATCAGGAACTATACAAATTTTGTATCATTCAAAGCATTCTGACAATTGAGGGGATATGTTTCCATAAAGACAGTCTACTGGAAGAATCACTTGCGGGCTATGACATTTTTCCGAAAGATAATTTCACAGAAACTGATGGAGGAGGTCATCACTGGATTCACTAATGAAAACTAAATTGTTATGAAATTGCTGGAGTAGAGCTTAGATATCTGTGGAGACCTTAGAAAACTACTAGTATCAGGATTAGCCAGGAGATCCTTTTGTGCAAGGTGTGACAACTTACTAACTACTACTAGGTACTCAGACAAGGCAAACAGGGCCCTTAAATATGGAAAATAAGGTTTTGCTACACTTTAGAGCTCTCTTAGAACTGCATTACCATGTTTGCATTGATCAGTAACAGTATGAAAGTATTACCAAATCATCAAAACTGATTTTAATGATATTACAACTGTTTAAAATACTGATTTCCATTGCACTTTTGGCCATTGCCACATTTAATTCATAAAATATGAAATGCAGGCCTTTAATAAGAAGCTGATAACAGGATCTCACAAGAAGCAAACTACTATTTTTAACATCCTCTATTTGCAAGTGGTGATCATGATGGAAATTCTCGTAAAAAGGTTTGTTACCTTTTCCGATACAAACAGTCTCATTAACAAAGAGATCAGATGCTTCACATTCTGGCTGATCAAATGGATCTAAGCATTCCCTGCAGAACTCAAACAGTGAATATGCCAAAAACTTATTACCTGAAGGACCACCACTCCAAAAAAAAAAAAAAACAGACGAAATGCTACAGTGATGATCACTAGATTAGGATGTGAAAATTCAAAATTTCAGGATTTAGATATTATGATCTTATAGCCAATTTACCTTTCTATTATCTCTGACTTTGTGAAGTTGGACAACATCTGCGTCCATTTTAAACAATAGGAGTCATTTATCATTGAAAATTTAAGCAACTAAAAGAAAGCATTTTGATTTTGGAATTTCCTCTGTAAATCTAGAGGCCTTAGATTTTTTTCTAAGGTTTTATGAAACAGTTTGGAACCAAATTTTATAACTACGTACAGAATGATCCTAAATTGCTTTGCACTGTACCATTTTATCAAAAAACATGAAAAAACTGGTATTAAAGGACTATCTACCAGCAGCTTTTCTATCTTACTGTCTGCACTGCATACTACTCAGTTAATATCATATTAATATTCCCTTGAAAGACAAATCCTTTGGATTTTCCTATTATATAACTCAAAGCTAACTAAAATGTTGAGCAAAAAGTATGAGACCAAATTGGCTGATTTGTTTGCCATCCTTAGCAAAAAGAACTATTTACCTCATAGGCTTGAATGACACGGCGAATCATTTTATCTGAACTATTCCCATCTCTCCTTACATCAGGATGAAACTTCTTAACCTGTTTCCATCAATTATTAAACCAAACAAAAGAACCATCATTAGCAATTTTCAAGCAGCTATTCCATCCCCGTTATCCATTGAACCTGCTCTGAATAATCCTCTTTTTGCCGGATTATTGCCGATGTAATAATAAAAAAGCAGTTTTTTCAGGAATTTTAGACTTCCGAGTTCCCCCTCCTTTCTTCGTAGATTATTAACCCCGGAACACCTATACCAAAAACTCAGTGTGCAATATGCATGAAGTCTATCTGACAACTTCAAACTAGTAAGTGAGGTTCCATAAATCCATAGCCAGAAAAATAAAGAACCTTGCAGGCTCAAAAAGGTATAAAGAGAATCTTTTTTCAGAAATTCAAAAGAACAGGAAAGTCGACATGGATTCTTCAATGGTTTATCCAAAAATGCAAATTCTATACCTCCTCCGTCCCAATTTTTGTGACACTCTTCTCTTTTTAATCAATCCCATAAAACGAGTGTCAATCTTTCTATATTTAGTACTAATTTAACTTCAAACCTCCCACTTTACCCTTCCTGCCACAGAAATTCGTATGACTTATTTTAGACCAGAAGTTTCAAAAGTTGTTTTTTTCTTCTCTCTTAAAACCCCGTGCCCAATCAAACAATTTCACATAAATTGGGATGGAGGGAATAGTACCTTAATCCTGAAAGCAGATTTCAGCTTATCTGCAGAGCAATTAGGAGCAACACCAAGAACATCATAGGCCAGAGAAGCAGAAAGGGGTTCTTCATCCCCATAATTCTGACCATAACACTTCACTGTAGAAGAAGAAGAAAGGGTAGCAAAGGGCTTTGTAGAATTTAATGGAAAAGAACAGGTTGATGGAAAAGTGTGGCAGTTAATATTCTCAGGGGTTCTTGGAAAGAAAGCTGAAGTTCCAATTACATAATTTTTGTTGTACAGAGATGAACATTCCATCTTTCTTCATCATTGAGAAAGAAAAAAAAAAGGCAATAGAGCTAAAGTAAGATATTTTGGCTCAATATTGTAACCACTCAAGTGGTCCTTATTTACCTGTGAGACTAGTGGGGTGATATTTATTTCCAAAAAGTTCACATCAGTGTCCTTTTTTCTATTTATTTCTCTTGCTGCTTAAATTTGCATTTACTGTAAGCTCTTACTTGTTTTCATGTAACTACGATGATTATAAAATTTCATTCTTGGAGTTGAATTATCAGTCTCACTACATCTTTGTTATTGACTCCAGTTAAGGTACATAGAGGACCACAAATAATACTTGTCTTTACCATCCATTTCCTGCTAGTGTTGGCACATGTAGCTGAACCAGAATGTAATTCAATGCACTAATGGACATCAGGCATAGCGAGAGCTTAGTGCACCGGAATGCCCTTTTTTTATTTTATTTTTTATAAACGTAAACTAACATATCATCATAGGTTAAACTACACTGATAGCGTAAAAGATTTTATGCTGTCAGTGCTTATTAGTTTTTTTATTTTTTATGACAAGGGAAACCCGCAGCGTACTAATTACTGTAACTTTGCCTGATAACCCTTCTAAAAAGCCAAATTAAATCATAGTACTTCTAGTTTAGTTTAAGAATATACAGTTGAAATTCAAATTGAAGTCTGTACTACTGAACTTATCTCATTCAACTAATACTACAAAGACTTTCATCTCACATTAGTGCCCTGAGTTAAAATACATAGTTGAATGCAGCAACTTGTACTATTCAACTCTCTTTTGAAAAGTCTACAAAGTTAAATGAGTTACATGGACTTGTATTCAATTTAAACTTGTGCCAATGACCAACTAGGTAGGCTGCTTCCTCCATCTTAAGATTAGAGAGTGACATTTATCCTCTGTTATAGTTGCCTTTCTATATGAACAAGGCACCACACAACTAAAAAGCAATATAAAACTTACCATCTCTTTTACTTATAAGATTATCTCAAAATGGCATGTCGGAAAGTTTTAGTTATTGTACTTATTTTCTTTCTTCAATCCCATCTTCTACTTGTTTCAGTTGAAGCAATTAGCACTGCTTCTCTACCTCTCACAAACACTACTGAAGCCAAATTAAGATGTATTGAGAGCGAGAGGAATGGCCTGTTAAGATTCAACCAAAGTCTCACGGATCCCTCTGACCGATTGGCAAAGAATGCTGCATCTGGAAAGGTGTTTCTTGTGACATACAAACTGGTAATGTCATCAGGCTTGATCTCAAAGATACATCAGGTAATTGCTATCAGAAGAAAATGGGATATCTGATTTCAGGCAATTCGACCTGTGGGTGGCAAGATAAGTCCTGCTTTACTTGACTTGCAACATTTAGAGTATTTAGATCTTGGTGGAAATGACTTCCAAGGACTTGCCACACTCCCACTTTCTTGGGTTCTCTTGAAAAAATTACAATATCTTAACCTCACCCGTTCATCTCTCGTTGGTATTCCTCCTTCATTTGGGAATCTGTCGAATTTACAATATTTAAGCCTACATGCATATTCCTATCCTTACGCTACTGTTGAAAGTAGTTGGATCAAAGATTTGAATTGGGTTTATGGTTTGCCCTCTTTGAAGTATCTTGATCTTTCTTATGTGAACCTTTCTTCGGGAACACATTGGCTTGAGTCTTTTAATAAGCTGCCATCTCTAGTGACTCTCAGTTTGCAAAACTGTGATCTTCGCTATCTCCCTTACTCCTTTCCCAACTGGAATATGACTTCCCTTTCTTATGAGACCTTTCACGCAATAACTTTGTTAATTCTGTGTTTCCTAAATGGTTGTCTAATGCCACCACCCTTGAGACACTTGGTATAGCAATCAACAACATAGAAGGCCCACTATCAAATGTTGAGTGGGGTAAACTCTGTATTCTGCGGGATTTGTATCTAACACAGAATAAACTTAATGGAGACATAAGTAGAGTAGTGGAAGGGTTGTCTAGCTGCAGCAACACGACCTTAGAGTTCTTAGGCCTTGCTGGAAACCGGTTGACAGGGCAGTTTCCAAATTCATTAGGACATTTGAAGAACTTAAGGATGATTAGTATATCTTTCAACCAGATATCTGGCACGATTCCCACAACTATTGAGCAGCTGTCAAGGTTGGAAATTTTGGACTTGGGACAAAACCAACTGAAGGGAGTCTTACCTGAAAGCATATTTAATCTCACTGAATTAACTCAGTTATTCTTTGCAACAAATGATTGGGAAGGCAATCTTTCACAAAATGACTTAGCAAGACTCTATCAACTGAAGTTTTTAGCCATATCATGTGGAGGAAGGTTGTTGGTGTTTTTAAAAAAATGGGGCAGCACAAAAAGATTGAAAAATGTCTCTCAATGGATTGAAATGACTTTCAATAGCTTTCAACAATTTTATTAAGCATTGAGGGGCTTTAATAGCCAACATAAAACACATAATCTGCATAATTTAAAATTTAAAAATCCTGTTTTCTGTCAACTTGAGCAGTGAATGGATTCCTCCATTTAGCCTCACATATATCGAGATAAGGAAATGTGCTTTGGGCTCCAAGTTACCGACATGGCTGAAAACTCAAAAGCAGCTTCGTACTATTATTCTCTCCAACGGCTCCATTTCAGATCCTATACCTCCTTGGCTTTGGACAATGTGCTCACAATTGCAGTTTCTGGATCTATCAGATAATGAGATCGGTGGAAATTTTCCAAGGTTAGTAAATTTTCCGTCATCCCAAATCTGGACAGCGGACTTCTATTCAAGTTACAGTGATGGTGTTGTGGTGGACTTAAGTTCCAATAGCTTCCATGGTTGTTTACCTCTTTGGCCAAATGTAACACATTTGAATCTTGCAAACAACCTGTTTTCAGGATTAATTCCCATAAACATTGGTCATGTGATGACAAAACTCCAAGTTATAGATCTTTCTAGAAATACATTTACAGGATCTATACCATTTTCAATAACAAGAGTGAAGCAGCTAATGAGATTGGACCTCTCAGACAATCATTTGTCTGGAAAGATACCTGACTGGTGGGCTGATTTGCAACAACTTCATGTCATAGATTTGTCGGGGAATAATCTTTCAGGTGGTATTCCTCCTTCATTATGTTCACCACCTTCACTTTTTTGGTTGATATTGAGTCGCAATAACCTCTTTGGAGAACTTCCAAAATCATTAAGCAATTGCAAAAGCTTGCTTACACTTGATATCGGAGAGAACAAAATCAGTGGCATCATACCCGAGTGGTTCGGAGAAAGTCTATTATCTTTGCAAAAGCTTAGCATGACAGACAACATGATTGGTGGACACATTCCACCACAACTTTGCCAACTTTTTGACCTTCAAATTCTTGATCTTTCCCATAACAATTTGATAGGTTCTATGCCTTCCTGCTTAGGAAATTTGAGAGGTCTTAAGTCCATGAAATTTTACAAGTGGCATCCCAATTACTACTATTTCAACTATGTTTTTACGCCCAAAATGGTGTTGATTAAGAAGGGAACAAGGATGACATACACCTCTACCTTAGATCAAGTGAATCTTATTGATCTTTCTTTCAACAATCTTCACGGTGAAATCCCAAATGAAATTACAGGTCTGTCAGCCTTGGGCACTCTGAATTTATCTTGGAATCAATTATCAGGAAGAATTCCAGAGGACATAGGGAGCATGCAGCAATTGGAGACACTAGACCTTTCATCTAACCATCTCTCTGGTTCTATCCCATTGAGCATGACTTCAATCACTACACTAAGCTATCTTGTCATATAACAACCTTGGTGGCCCTATCCCATCGAAAAACCAATTTGGAACCTTCACTAATCCTTCAAGTTTTGAAGGTAATCCAGAACTATGTGGGAAACCATTGATTACAGATTGCTCTCCACCAAGAAAAAGAAATCTCAAGAAAATTGAAGAAGAAGAAGATGATGATGATGAAAGATTGTGGTTTTTAATGAGTGCAGGAATAGGTTTTATCATAACGTTTTTGGTGACGTTTAGCAGCTTGACAATAAAGAAGTCATGGGAATACAGTTACTTCCATTTCTTGGAGGAATTTGGAGAAAGAATTATCAGGTGCTGTATTGTTTTCAAGGCTTGCTTGTTTAGGATTTTCAGAGTCGCAAGGAATTAGTTTCTTAAGCTGTGATGTTTTTAGTATTTATTAAAACCAGGAACTGTTTCTGCTTTAACTATGCTTTTAGTCGTTCTTTAGCTGTAGTGTTTTTCTCCATAGTACTTGATTTTATTGCAGTAAATAAAAAAGGATGACCTTTGTCCTTCTGTTTCTCCCTGGAATTTCTTAATGTTTTTTACTTCTAGAAACACTATAGCTTAGATCATGCACTATGGACGTCAACGCGCTCTTCAGCTGCCTTGCGGGCAGCCCTTCTCTGGACAACCTAAATCCAGGACCTTTTATACCCTGATTCACAATGAACTCTAAAGAAACTGTAGCCAACAACTTCAAGTCTCAGTGCAGTGACAAAAGTCGAGATCTTTTGCCCTGGAAGTCTCATCAAATTACTACAGATATTTCAAACTCTCACCTTCTTATATATATGTGAGAACATTAACATTCATAGAAGGATACACCGATACAAAATACAAATGTAAGGACATTTTAACATTAAGAAATGGATACATGGTAGTCAAGGATCAAAGAGATAATCGGTCTAACATTTGCCAATAGCAGAAGCCTCAGATTGAAGGGACAAATTGTTAATCCTCTCAAGGGCTAGAATGAGAGCTTGGGTTCCTAAATCTCCCTCACCATGAGCTTTAAGTGAGAGATAGAGCTGCTGAGCCAATGCCAGCCCGGGCAAAGCGAGACCCATGTTCTGGCATTCCCTCAAACATATCCCTAAATCCTTGACAAAATGATTCACATAAAATCCAGGTTCCAAATCCCTATTAAGTATCCTGCTTCCATACAAGTCTAATGATTTTGAGCCAGCAGCTCCTGTTGAAATGGCATTCACAAAATGATTCAAATCCAAACCAGCTTTATGCGCATAAATTAAGCCCTCGCATAGTCCCACCATCGAGGAAGCAATGACTACTTGGTTTCCCAGTTTAGTGAACTGCCCTTTTCCAGGGGGACCCATGTAATTAACTTTGCCGAGAAGGTTAAATAATGGATTAACCCTTTGGACAATGGATTCCTCTCCGCCGGCGAAGATGGATAAAGCTGCATTCCGAGCTCCGCGATCGCCTCCAGAAACAGGGGCGTCAATGGCGGAGCAGCCAACGGCCGAGGCTGCGGAGTGAATTTCAACAGCGAGGGAAGGTTCGGAAGTAGTCATATCTATGATGACGCCGCCTTGACGCAGACCGGAAAGAGCGCCGTAGTTTGAGTCGAGGATTACCTGGCGAACGTCAGAAGGGTAGCCAACGATAGAGAAAACGACGTCAGATTGGGAAGCGACGGCCTTTGGAGTGTCAACCCAGTGAGCTCCCATGGAGATAAGTTCCTGAGCCTTGGATGGAGTCCGAGTGAAGACAGTGAGAGCGTAACCGGCATTAATCAGGTGGGCGCACATAGAGCGGCCCATTACTCCGGTACCGATCCATCCCAGACGAGTATTGGATGGGTCAACGGCGGTTGCCATAGTACGGCGTAGATGGGTGGTGGCGGCGGCGGCGGAGACGCTGAGGATTGTTTGGGGCGCGTAGTGACAGTGGTAGTGATGGTGGGGAAGTAGCCGCACAAATTTATGGAAGGAAGAAGATATATTATGAATCATAGAGAAAGGAAGATTTATTTTCTTTATTTTTTAGGAGGAAATTATTAGATCTATTATTTTCTTTACGAGAAAAGTCTTGGCTAATATACAGGGGTGTTCATATAAAAATCGATCCAAACAGAAAAATCGATTAAATAAATTGATTTTATTTGGGTTAGGTGTGATTTGATTTTAAATTTTTAAAAACAGATAGTATTTGGGTTGGTTATGATTTTGTTCGAAAAAACTGTGGAAATAACTGAATCGAACCGACAAATTATATACATATATTCTATTATTATACATACATAATATGTTATTTTTATAAACAAGTACTCCCTCCGTCCACAATTAATTGTCATGGTTTCCTTTTTTAGAGTCAAACTATAAGAACTTTGACCAACATTTTACGATGTATATTTTCATCATATTGATATGCAAAAAATTGCAATTTATAGTACTTTTCGTATAGATTTTGAATATCTAATTATTATTTTTAAAATATCGAGTTAATGTAATCTAATTTAACTTTAAAAATTAGTCAAATTGACTTTCGAAAAGCGCAACATGACAAATAAAAGTGGACAGAGGGAGTATAAAGATCTTATATGTGTTTTCATCAAAAATTATTTATAATTTACTTATGAAAGCAAAAATGTCCAAGGTGAAAATATTTATCTTATTAGTTTTATGTATATTAGTGTCTATGACAATTCTTTATGAGATTGAAAATGTCATTGTCTCTTCCTACTAAGCCAAAATAATGAATTTTGAAGTTATATTCATAGTAAATTCAATGATTGAAAATTATGTAATGTCAGTCATTCTAACTATTTTTGTTTTGAATGGATTGTTGTCACTTTTTTAACGTTTTGAATGAATTGTTTCTTTTATTTTTGTTTGTGGTTAATAACCGAACCAAACCGAAACCGATAAATATATATTATATTTGGTTTGTTTGGTTTTGATAATTTTAAAACCAATTAAGTTGATTTGATTTTGATTTTGACCAATAACTGATCCAAACTGACCCGTGAACACCCCTACTTATATACATACACTTCCATAAGGAAATTCCTATAGCAATTTTTTTATATTTTAATTTGTTTTGGGGTGAAATAGAAGTTGTGGTGTATTTACATTTTAGTGAACAAATTAATCTATACCATTCAAGAAAAAAGAACATCAACATTTCATGTCCTTTTAATTATAGGACTTAGGTAATCCTAAGAATTGCATTAATCAAGTGTAATTCTGTTGTATACTACGAACAACGGGACCAATATCAATAGTTAGCAAATAATTGTTTACAGAAAAACGTATATAGTTACAACACGTAGATCTTATCATCAGCTGAACTAAATGAAAAACTTCGAAGAAGATTGAAGATACTGCATCTCTGCAGGTCAAGCTTAGGGTTGCTACAAGGAAGTCATCGCCTGGGAATCATCACTACTTCCCAGTTGGCTTATTTGTATGAAGGTTTTGCCAGTCAACTTTGTATACAGGCTTGTATATATACCCAGTCACTGAAACACTTCTCCTTGTAGCGCATCTCTTAGGTGTAAAGCTTCTAGCTCTCAACCTGACGTGATGATGGCTATTCAGAAGTTGACATGCTGTTTCTGACTTCTGGAAACCCTTCCATTTCCTCATTCAGGAGACCTATAGTGCTATTCCTGCAAGCCAACCAACTCTTGAAATGATAAACTGAATGTTGAGACTTATCGCACATTTATTCTTGGCCTCCTATGTCTTTCATCATCGAAGTAACTATCTGATTGATCACCATAATTACTACTTCTTCCTCGTTGCTGTTTATAAGATTCTTCACGTCCAGGGCTTCTATAATCATTATATCCGTTATCTTGGCTTCTCCTGCTGCTTCCACGTGAGTCTCTGGGACTTCTTTTCATGTTATCTCTAAAAGAGGTTCTTTTGTCTCTTATCCTATCACCACGACCTTCGGATGAGTCCCATCTGCCATTTTGACCTGCCTTACCACCTCTTTGATTATTTTTGTGAAATGACCTACCTTTGTTGCTCTCCGAGTCAGAGAAGAGCTCATCTTCACTATAGGAGCGGCTTCTCCTTCCAAAATCCTTTCTTGATCCCCGTTTATTCCCTACATTCTGCTGACTTCTGAAATCCCTATCATCGGAGTCGGAGCTGAGGCCATAATCGTCATCTGAGTCAAAGCTCTTGGCACCTTTGTTCCTAGATCTTGGTTTAGAATAAGAAACCTGACTAGATTTCATATTAGTTTTAATTGGAAGCTCATCATCTGTGTCAAAATCCACTTCAGCATCCTCAGAACCACGAAAAGCCCCTTTCTGATGCCTCTGTCTAAAATGTGCATCACTTGCGAGGGAACTGTTCCTTCTACCAACAAGTGAAGTGTCATCAACACTATCAATATCTTCAGATTCAGAGTTGACCTCAATATCCGAGAAATCTATTTTAGAACTTCTGCTTGCTCCATTACTGTCTATCTCATAGCTGTCAACATCATCTTCTTCATCATCAAAATCGTTAAAGCCTACCCCTGGTTTCCCAGGTGCAGGGTATTCAGTTTCGTAACCTTTTGGAGGCCTGCTGCTCTTGTGGAAACCATCTTCATTGCTCCTAGAAGTATCTCTTCGTTCTTGCCTATCCAGGGGAATATCTTCATCCAGTTTCTGAGAATCTGCAGTCTCAAAGGCAGCAACATCTGCACCATCCGACTCATCATCATCAAAATCAAAATTCCATGCATTAGAAACATCTTGGCGGCGAGATATTTTATCCATCTGTGTCCTGGATCCTTGTTGCCTCTCCTGCTGTTGAGCAACCATATAGTCATCAACTGGGCGCTTGCATTCACAATGAAAACATACCACATTTCTCCTATAATTCAAGAAATTACACCTGCCAATTCATAAAAGGAAATAAGTGTTTTTGTCAATGTCACAGAAAGGGTAAATCAATATATAAGAAACATATCAGAAAGTGAAAGCCTCAAGCAAGAAGCCTTTCAACAAATGTTTTTCTGAACATTTTACACAAATGGAAATTGCCAACTTACACGAGAATGTAAATGTGTGTACAAGTTTAATAGGGCATACATGCAATCATAAATAGAATTTGCAGCTTGTTCTAGGCACAACAGAAAATAGTGATTGGACAATGAAGAGAAGACTGAAAAGTTGCTTCTTAATTGTCATCCTCATCAAGATGAACTTGTTAAACTTGCCACTCCTACTAGATTCAAGCCTAAGCCTAGGCATCTATTATTGTGGTGCTTGAATAAATATAGCAAAAATAAACACCATTTCCTGACTATGAAGAGAAGACCGAAAAGTTACTTCTTAATTGTCCTCCTCATCAAGATGAACTTGTTAAACCTGCCACTCCTACTAGATTCAAGCCTAAGCCTAGGCATCTATTATTGTGGTGCTGGAATAAATATAGCAAAAATAAACACCATTTCCTGACTAATTCAACATATTGCTCATTTATCAACAATATACTCATGTCAGCAGAAGAGAGAGAATTGATAACAAAAGGCAAGTAGAGCACATACTGGGAACATTCCCACTCTCCTGGAAGCAGCTGTCTCTTTGGCCGGTTGGCATCACATTGTAAGCATATGGTATTCTTCGCGAAATTCATGAACTCACACCTGGCAATGTAACTTGTTAGCGATGTTTCAACTCTAGATTTGACAAATTATGTTCAATTTAAGTTCATATCATAAAAACCAAATGCAAGATCAACAGATATAAGGGTCAAGGGTGAACTAAGAAAGAAGATAAGACAATTTATCACCACGCAATTCACCCTATTTAAGGTGAAGCCCTTCATTGCTTGTGCTGGGCATACTAAACGGTCACAGCAGACCTTTCAGGACCATCCAACAGAAAAAAGTTGATGTAGAAGCACATCATGCCATACAATGCCTTACAGATGTCAATTGGGACTGCTTTCTAAACAATAACATTTGAACAGCACAGAAAAGGTCCAAATAAAGTTTTAAGATGGATCAGGAAATACAACTTCATTATATTGAAAACCCTTTGTGGATTCCCAAAGAAGGATGACAGCAGATTAGGGCAGAAGAAAAGATATGAAACCTACTTTGGACACAGCCAATCTCCTTTTTTCATCTCAATGTCATCACGTCCTACTCGTTTCCTCGGAGGGGGAGGTGGCTGCTTCACCTTTGGAGGTGGTTTTTTAAAAACTGGAGGTGGAAGATTTGGATCTATTGGAACAGCACTCAACTTGACTACTTCGTGAAGCAATTTACGAACAATAGTCTTTACAGATTTCTTCTTCATAAGACTCTCATTATCAACTGATCCATTGATTGCATCAAAACCATAAGTCAACAGGACACGCATGACATCCATTGTCCTTGCTTCATCCTCCTTATTGGTAAGTAAATATGCCCTTTCACAAGAACTCCTCAAATTGCAAGAACTGCAAACCTGATACAATCATGCAATTTATTTTTATCAAGTAATGTTTGCATTGATAATAACAAGGTCATCTTGGCCATATACAAGAGATATACAAAAATATAATCATGCAATAACTTGAATTGGTCATTGAATAATACAGATAGCGAAAGCCCAGATCATAGTATACTCAACAAATCATGAAGTCATCATAGTGGATATTCACCGTACAAAAGAACAATGTTCACCTCACTTTAGACTTTTAAAAGCTTCCTTACACTGGTTCATGATGTTACAGTATGTCCAATAAGACAGTTATCTTCAGATGCTTTAAAGATACAATCTCAAGCACTCCAAGTCCAAGATAAACATTACCAGCAATTCAGCTAATCTGAAACCATCTTTATATGTGAATCAGGTGAAGAACTTGATTTTTCTTTAGATCTTAAGCTAATACATTGTTGAATTGAGTAACTGCCTCATATAAAAGCATACTCTGCTACAAAATGAACAATTTTATTTAGTTAATAAAGAGCCTTTGGTGGAGCAGAAAATAACTTTTCACATTGGGGAATAACCTCTTGTTTTTAGTTTCATTTTGGTGCACCACCATGAGGTTCCTATTTTCCATATTGAGTACTATTTCTCAAGGAACCATTTTTCATGTAGGCTCTCTACTTTTTGGTATATTGCTTGTACACAGAATATTCCCATATTAAAAAGTTAACACAGAAAACCTATAGAATTTTAACATTCTATATCAAAATCTTGTGCTGCTAAGTTTAAAGTTTATCCTTTTCTGAAAGCAAAGTCACTAACAGGAGATCTTAATGCATTTTGAGAACAAAGAGATTAAAATAGACAAAGCTTTTCAGAAAATGCACGAAATGACAAGAACTGTGAACTTCCTCCATCACATGGCAAATCTCGTCAAGACTTCACATTTATCAAGAAAATAAATTGAGCCAAAACTAGAAGTAAATACAAGAAATGGGAATGAGAAACAACATTTCGTATAGAATCAATAATGGGACTTCTAATAAGGCATGCAATACATATGTACAACAAAGAATCCAAACTTACATCCCCTTCGTCCAGATGGACGTGTTTCCTCATTAACTTGGAAGAAAAAACCACCTTCTTGTCTGTACTAGGGCATCCATAACCAACCAAAATTTGGAGATCCTGTCTCGACAATGACCTGAAATCAATTGATCACCCTATGCATCAAGAGTTATTGTTTGTCACTAGAATGTCATGGCACAGTTTAATTGCCCTTTAACAAACAGCTCAATTCCTTCCAAGTTAAACCGTAGGGAGGGGCATACAAAAGGTGAGGTTAATCAAATGAAAATTTATGGCTTCAGACTCAATAATCAAAACAATCTAATTATCAGCAATGCTTTTGAAAGAACAGTGCAAACTCACTGTGGGGTCACTTGGTGGCTGCCTAAACCTCCAGTATGTAAAGAATTTGTTCCCCATCTAGTAATCCCCTCCACCATTTCCCCCTCCCCTTCCCGCTATGTATAATTAAAAATTAAAAAATTAAAGGAACAGTAAAAACTGCACAGTTAATTAACTAGGCTCTCAGGTTGTTACCTAATTTCATTTTTTGCAACTATGGATCTCATTCATCTATCAAAACTTAGGAGTACTTCTCACAGTATAGTACTATAGTCATATAAGAAGAAAGCAAGAACTCCTCAATAGTGAGAGTCAATTAAGTTACTAACATAGATACCTAAAGTAAACGCGAATTAAGGGGGATAAAATGAACACCATCATTTCTAAGCTTGAAAAGCATTGCCCAGCTAAATACTTAAGCAATGAGTATAATGTGGCTCAATTGAATTCATCTGATGGTTAAAAGTTTAATCCCAGAAAGCAAAAAGGAACAATAAACGGTTAAAAATGTGTTCTTTATCGAAAAACAGACCTTAATATATCGAAACGATCTTTGCCAAAATTGAGAACAGCAGTCTGAACAGTCTTCCAATCCCTGGTAAAATCAAAACCCTCATCTTCAGCGACACCAGTTAAATTAAACCCCAAATTCTCAATCATTTTATCCTCATCTTTTCTCTTATGATCAAAGTAATTCTGCTGAACCAAACGCTCCATTAACTCGATCCACTCGGGCCACGGATGCACCAATTCCACCTTCTTACTCATCAACCCACCACCACCTTCAAACCCATCATTCTTTCTTGATTCCAACTCCATTTCTGATGACCCCACATCAGAAAAATCCGAGCTTGACCCAACCGGGTCTTGGTTCTCGGCTTGGTTTTGGGTTTGGGTTTGATTCCCCTTTTTGGATTCACGCCAGGCCCGAATTCGTTGAAGGGTTTGGTCCTTCTCGGACCTCTCTTTCTCAATAGCATCGATTTGGTCGAATACGAAGCTCATGCGAGCTGATAAAGAAGAAGGCTTATCTGAAGGTGAAAAAGAAGAGAAGGTTTTCGTTTGCGAAAGGGTGAAAAGATAGGGTTTTGTTCTACAGGAAGATAAACGTCTGAGGAGAAGAAGAGAAAGAACCATGGTTGAGTAGATTGAGAGAATAGAGAAAGGAAGAAGGAGAATTGCTAAACCCTCACTGCCATTGGAGACTTGGAGGGAGAAAACCTTAAACCCTTGCAAGTGAATAGAATATTGTTTTTCTTTTAATTAACTTGTAATATTCAAATATCAGTTTCTGTGAAATATTTTAACATTCATATTTGTTTTCCCATTTTACAAAAGCTTAATATACAAATACAAACTATGTTATAACTAAAATTATAAAGAGAATTTTAGAAGTTGCTTTTTATAAAGGCTTAATACATAGTTATTGCCTTAAATTTATCAAGATATTTATTTAGATATTCCAACTAAGTCATATTTTAATTAAACATCTTAACTCTTAATAAAATATTCAAAATTTTGAAAAACTTTTACACGTGTTTTTCATTTGTCTATTAGATAGTTAAGCTAACAATATAAAATATGTCTATCTCTTTTAATTATGCACATCAACCTCAAGTAGAAAATGTCTAGGATTTTATGACTTAATGAGGTAAATGTGTATAATTAAAGAAAATGACATATTTCATGTCGTTAACATAACTACCTTGTAAACCAAAAAAAACTAAAAGTATCTAATTGAAACATGTTATTATATTACAAGTTAAAATATTCAATTGAAACATGATTTAATTTGAGTCTAGACAAAAATATTCAGGAGAGATTGAGAATTTTTTTTCTTTCTAGAGATTGCTTTCTTACCAAATAATAAATATAGGGCCATAGTTCAAAATATAAAATTTCTATTACCTCCACCGGGAGTTTCCAACTTGGAATGTTTTATTTGTTGATAGTTGATATAGAAAATGTAAGTATTTTTTTCTTTTTGTTTTTTTTATTAAATATGATTCTGTTCGAGTTTCAAAAGGCCCCTTTAAATTTGAATGTGATGCTAGAGATATCCCTGTATAAACTCAAATTTGATGCTAAATCGTTTTTTGGTTTATTAAATTTTAGAATCGACAATTCATTCAACCACACAATATAGTCAATTGCAATGGTTTGATCTATAATACGGAATTTTTTTACACCATTATTAATACTAGTATGATAATCATATGATACAGATTACAGCAGAATGGGATTGTGGAATATCAATTCGCCATCACAGGAGAAGACTTCCATATGATTTATTTCCACACAATCAACTTACCATCACACAAGAACAATTTTTTTGTGTCGAAAAAATAAAATATTTCTTTACAACATTTGGGTTACACTTTCCATTACTAAATATGAAAATCAGATAGTATAACAAGGCATAATTTATTTTACAGGACTATTGGAAGATCTACTAGGGAAGCACATACATGTATATTTACAATAGACTCATAGAATGTTGTACAACATATGTATAGACATTGTTCTTTAGATATCTAAATAGCCTTTTAACACACTACATCTTTGACACAGATGAGGCATTAGTTAGAACCATTCCACTACACACCTGGGATAAAAACCTGCTTCTGTAGTAACAGCAGAGAGAGATTGCAGTTCTTTCTGGATTTTCCTCCTTTCGTAGAAAACAGAACATGCGAGAGATGTGCATTTCACCCCACTTTCTATGAGCCAATCTCCTCCTCCACAGTGCCGACATATCTAGAAGGAAGTAATAATCGTAAACATGCATATCACAGATAACATGCTATTAGGTGTAAAATGATATTGGAGTATCTAGGATGCAGCAAAAGTGTATGTGTAGCCAAGGGGGAAATTATTCAGGACCAATTGTGTTCTGTCAAGTGGATCATTATTGTGGCTCTAAAGAGAAGAAAGGAGAAGTTCAATTAGCAGGTAGGGGAAGAAGGATCATCATCAACCCTGACTTTGCTTTTGATTGAAATTAACATCTATCAATATCAATTTTATAAAGAGAATAAAAAAGAATAAAACTTGACGAGTTAAAAGTGCTCACAGCAGCAAGGTGTTGGATGTTTCTTTCCAATACTGAAGTTCTTCCTGTTAAAGCAGCAGCAACTACAGCTTCATTTCTGGAGCAGTTTTGACAGACGTAACTAGATGCCTGGATCAGCCCTCCACATATGATACAATGTTTTGACAGATAGTAATAATCAATTCTAGTTCTATGTGCATTTGCAGTAAACCGGTGACGTTTACCGGCAGCCTCCCGCTCTGGACGAGGCATATCTGAAAACCATTGATTCAAGTCAGCTCGAACGAGCCCAAATACTCGTTGCAGAGCTGGGATTATCTGTTTCTTGATGTAATATATGTCATTTAACCTGTAGGGCGAATCAATTGAAAGAACATCCAAGGGATCTACCACGACATCAGCCAGCCTGGCACCCGGTTCACCGTGAACCACAACATAAGGCACTCGCTCTGCATACCGAGGTTCTGCCCTAGGGTCAACTCTCATTGCTTTAGTGGCAACAATTGCTGCTGGTGGAAGTGAAGAAGCCTGTGCAGAATAGGTGCCTAACCGTACCTCTTTTGCAAACACAAAATCCTGAAGAGATACTCTGCCTGATATAATCTTTTTCCACTGACGAACCAGGTAAGATTTCACCTGTGCACAAATAAAAAGAACTTTGGTAACAGATACTACATAGTTTGGAATTCCCATGAACATACACATCAACCTGATGGAAGTGACAATAACTGTTTCAACCAAATCAGAAAATGAGTATCTAGTAAATTTACTACTTTTTAAATTGAACTAGCTGGAGCTGTTGTACTGCTTCCTCTTATTGGTGATCTAGAGATTCCGAAACTTAGGATTCACAAACAACAGTCAACAAACGATAAGTAAGATCAACTGCATCTCAATCCAAATTAGTTAAGTCAGCAATACGAATCATCCCCATCCCCATCCCCAATTGGAGGACTCCTGTAAAATAGCTTCCAAAGGGATTTCCTTCAAGACTTGGCAGTCAATGTAAGTTATAATTCATGCTCTAGAAGGCTAAAAGAATGTGATGCTACGGTTAGGATGACAGATTAATAGGAACTTAAGATAAATATTCAGTGACCACATCACATGCGTATACACATAATAAAAAGACTGCTTAAAGTTGAATAGCCACTGGTTCTAAACCAGATTAGATAGAAACCAGTCATTAGTCTACCAGTAACTCAAGACTGTTTATTTTGCCTATCAATACTGTGTTAATGCAATTTACTAGTCGGGAAATTTTCCATGCTTAGATAGGCTTCATGCAAAGAAAATGGTTTGTAAAATGCCTGAAAAGTGTGTACAATCATGCATAGACAAACATGTCGTGACATGTCAGAACTCACTATTGAGCCCGCATAGTCAAGCATGTTCTAAGTTTGTTGATTTTAAATATTCAAAGAATTCAATAACACTAAAGGAAGCGACATAGGTCGGTACACATGAAAATTACCTTCTCAATATCCCTATATTCAAAAAAGACTCTTAAAGAGCGCTCCATTATCTTGGACACAGCCCCACATGTATCTCTTCGTACTGTCTCAATACCTTTAGCATCAAACACTGGTTTGCTTTGGCCAACGTTCTCGTAACTATAACCAACATATCGTTTCTTAGTAAGGAGGAAGCACGAATGGTAAACCTTTTCCATCTTTAACGTGACTGGATTTGGGTTCATTGCAGTTACTTCTGATGCAATTTCATGACCAATTCGAAAAGCTTCTTCAACAGACCGTCCTTCGAGGAGTACAAACATACTGCGAAAACAAAAGCATGGATTAACCTTGAAGCATGAGAACAACACAATAATGAGAGAAATGAACTCTAAATTATCAAAGGCAACACATCGAGTCTGATGAATGAATCCATGGTATTTCCATTTCTAATGAGATAGTATTTGGGTTCATTACAGGTGCAACTTCGTGGCATGGTTGGAAGCTTGTTTATCATGTGTCCTTTAAGGAGAAAAGACATGCTACAAAGACAAATAAAATAACTTAACACTAACAAAGCTCTAAATGATGAGAGAAATGAACTCTAAATTATCAAAGGCAACACATCAAGTCTGATGAATAAATCCATAGTTTTTCCATTTCTAATGAGATGGTATTTGGGTTCATTACAGGTGAAACTAAGTGGCATAACTTAACACTAACAAAGCTCTAAATGCTTCAAACTGCAATAAAATAAACTACATTTTGATTTGACCAACGAATCAACAAAGCTGGTTTCTGAACTTCTAGTCAAAATCTCTTTGTGATTCCATCTCCCAAACCATTTACAGACAAAATAAATGTTTTTTAACTCAGAAATATCTCATATGATCCAGTCAAAAGATGCTACTGACTACTGAGAACTTATTTTGTTATAAACATGGACACTTGAAAAACTACTTTATAGCCAAAGATTAACCACCAATTTCCACTAGCATTCACAGATAAGATCAGATGGTTGCTGAAATGAGAAATATCTCATACGATGCAATCAAAACATGCTACTGAGAACTTGATTATGTCCCCCAGACATTTTAAAAATATTTGGCAGTCCTAGTGTAGTCACCAATGCCACAACCATTCCTTATCCATCATAAAAATGTGAGATACTACAGATAACAATGCCCCAACTCAGTCAGACACACAACGTGCAAAGTCGGAAGCCACAGAAGAGGGAGAGAAATAAGAGGAGCATGAAAATAAATTATTAGACTTCATACTAGACTGATTGGAAGAAAAAAGAATCGACAAGTCCAACAAGTGCATGTGCATGAATAAACTCATTTCATCATCATTAAATGTTTCAATAAAACTAATTATTTTCCATTACATTACACCTCCTAGCTATTTCATATGTAACTCAAAACCATGTGGCATTTCAAGATCAATGCAACTATGCAAGCATTAAATATTGATTACTGCTTGTTGAGATTTTAAAACCTGGCAAGCATTTCAATTAGATAGTCGGCATAAACTAATACCTGTCCGTATCACCATAAATAACTTTAGCATTCCACCTGTGATTTGTGTTAACAAATGAAATAGCACTTTCCAATGTTCTACGGGCACACTGGACAATACTATCAGCGAGCTCAGCACAGGGCATGCGCCCACTAAATCCAGCAGCTGTATACCCATAGGTCACATTTGCTATTAGCTTCAAAGCAAGTTGCCTAGCATTGAATATCCGGTGAAGAACTTGCTGTCCAGGAGCCAATTTCTTCATTGCTGTTTTAACCATAATCCTAGTATCTAAAATTTCTTCCAACAAGCGAGGTAATACCCCCTTCCGGACCCTGGGAGGCATATACATAACACCATTTGGAGTGAGCAATATTTCGTCCTTTAAATTATGCATCACATTTTTATCAGGTGAATATGAACTAACACCGAGGATACTAGCTTTCGTAGAAGTAACTTTACCAAGGCAAGTACAGAAGCAGAGGTTATATGCAATTATCATTGATGGATAAAGTGACTGAAAATCCAAAACAACAACAGGGTCTGCATAAAATCCAGATTTTGGTTCCATGACAAGGGGTATACATTCCATGGCAGGTTGAGAAGCAACTTGTTGGTTTCCGGGAGAAATGGCAACATAATTCTGTGCATGAGCCAACCTCAGAAACATTGATTCAACACGGTACTGTGAACCCCGAGAAAGAACTGAAAAGAAGTCGATGCCAAAAATCCGTGCAAGCTCTGATGTTCGATTTACCACATCAAGTTGATTCATGATTTGAAGGTTCAGCTTTGTCCTCTCTAAAAAGTATTCTATACATCTGTATCTTGCACGTCCAGGACCACTTAAAAACCAATTTGTCAATACCTTGTTAGGAATATATGGAAATTTACGTCTCAGCACCGCTTCAGCCACGGCCTCAAGTGTGTACAAGTTCAGCTTCACTTCACCACGCATCAGTCGCCAAATGTTAAGGACAATTCTACCCCCTACATGGACGCCACTGGCATGAGTTCGGCCCCATTCATCATCTATTATAGCAGCATCTTCATGAAACATTGGGTCAGCAGCAACAGCTTCAGAGAAAATATCATTTAGTTTTCCTCCTTCAGAGTCTCTAGAAGCTATGTTGCCCTCAGATGGAGTGCGAGATATTTTGTTAAGCAAACCAATGCCAAGGTATGCAGCCCGTTCAGCAAGAAAACCAAGGGAACCACCTTGAATATCCCAGCCCATAAATATGTCTGGGTCAAAAGAATTAATCATCTTTATGAAATGAAAAAATACTTGCCTCTCTTCAATGAAAGTTAAAACTTTACATTCAGATACTCCATCAAGGTCTCTTTGAACTGATTCACCATTGCAATGCAAAAGTACATGAGTATCAGATCTAAAATCATCATCTTCCTGAAAAACAAGAACAATAATTCTTACGGCATCAAACCGAGGATCAGGTCTCAGATCACCCCTGGATTCTGCTTGGACCTCTATGCTCAATATTGTTAACTGCTGTCCACAACCAATACTAGCCGGGTCTCGAAAGCCAGTTTGACTTAAGGGAGTTAGCCTTGATTTTCTATCAGGACCAGATATCTGGGAGAGATCTTGAGATCCACGCATTGATGGTTCACATTTCAAAATAATTTCTTCATCTTGTTTTATCCTTGCATCAGGGACAACAGGATTCATTTGTACACTATTGCTTTCCTGACATTTTTTGTTAGGTTGAAGCTGATTTGGATTTGGTTCTGAAGCAGAATCCATCAAAGGCTGATCACAAAAGGTGGATTGAGAATCCTGTGATTCTGCTATATGATCAGAGCAAACCTTTGTTGATGGGTACACTGGTGGGCCTGAAACCACATCCATTTTAGAAGAATCTGCACAATCAAGTGACAGCCATCGTCGAACACTTTCACTTCGTGGTGGTGAATATACAGGAGTCAACATGTATAAATAAGACCCATCATTTTGATAGTGAACGGGTACACCCAACAAATTGTCTTGACAAGGAACATAGTTGCTTGTTCCACAATTAGCACTGGAAATCTTTTCTCCTACAAGGCAATTCCCCTCAAAGAAAGGGGGACATTCATCTAAACCTCTATCCTGAGCACATGTCCTTGTTTTATTTTTCTTGTTGACATGGTAACTAGGAGTACCACATGCAGACTGAGCATTGCGTCTAGGTTCATCTGTGAACTCCACCTTAGGAGGTTTCTTGATGAAGGTCATGCCTTTAAGTTCCAGAACATCAGCAGATACATCGATTACAGTAGATATTGAACAACTAGGACCAGCAGGAGATTGACTTAAACCTACAGCATTCTTTTGCAGCAATTTCCCACAACCAGGAAATTTTTCTTCAGTTTCAGATGTAAACCGAGAATATGGAGCAACTATAGAAGTACAAAGATCAGGATTTGAAATTTTTGTACATATCACACAGCTGTCAACATTTTCGCAACTACAGCATCCACAGCTTCCCATGTAAACGGCAGATTTTTGATTCTCAACATCAGGGAGCTGGAATAGATCTTTAGTCCCTTGTGATGTTGATGCACCACTGGTTCCATAATTCTGCAAACCTGCAGATGCTCTGCTACCAACCTCAACATGTTGTCCTTCAGAAGAAAGAAACACTTCATCTTTTGATGCATTTTCCTGCATAGAGCTGGATAGAAGTGGCAACTTATGATAAAAAGGGCTATTCGATTTGTCAGCTTTGATGTCACCAGGCTCAACCTGCAACTGAAGTGCAAGACATGAGTTCCTCTCATGACATTCTCTTGGCTGATCCGTGATCGCTGATCGAGATATCAAGAAATCATGAGGCATTTTCTCTTTCTCATCATGAATGGATTCTGAATTAAGAGAAGAATCTTCTTTTCCTTTTGCACCAAGTTGTACCTTTTTTACCTGATTTCCATATTCAGAAGGCTCAGCCTGATAAGATCTTTTGACCCTCATCAAATCACGTGTAGAGCATTCAACTATCATACTAGATTCCACTTCACAATTAGCAGATTCTTTCGAACTTCTCGTTAGAAAATTAGGGTAATTGTTAAAATTCATGTGAGAAGAAGTTGCTCTGCCATCTCTTTCGTCACAAATGTGACTGCTAGGTGTGTTAACTGGATTTGGATGTGAATCATTCAGATTCTGACCCAAAGCAATTGGTAAAGAGCACCATCCTGTTTTTTTCTTTTTGTGTTTATTGCTAGTAGCTAAAGTAGCCTTATTCCAAGAATCTGCTTGGGAAGATGTCCCGGTTTTTTTTTGTGTTTCAGATGACTCATTAACAAAAGAAATAGGGATTGGATCATCATTGGAGCCATCCAGCTGAGGAATCATCATACTCGATGAACTTCTGCATGAATGATCGTTGCTGATGGACTGAGAAGTCTTTCGGTCTAATTCTTCAAAATAACAATCGTGAACAGAATCAAGAATGTCTTCACACTCTTGCTGAGATTCATTCTCGTAGGCTACATTTGCCTTCTCCAACACCGTATCAATAGTTGTTGCTGGCATTAAAGGGCTCAAAATGGTTTCCCGAGCAAGGTCATCATCAGAGTTTATGTCTTCTGCAGCTTGAGAAGATGCAAGCCAATTTAGAAGTCTTAAGGCGTCCTGATCTGAAGCCTACATTGCAAACAATATGAATCGGAAATGGATTCTGGAAAATTAAGAATTGACTACTTGGAAGATTAAAGAAATGTAACGCAAACAATAGAAAGAAACAAATGCTCAGGATGTCCAACCAAAGATCACATCCAAGCAAAGCATGAGCCCTAGTAAACAAAGTAACAGCACCTGAAACAACAGCAATGTTGCACAGAGTGACCGAGGCAACAACCAGGGGCCTAATTTACCTTCACATCTTGTGAGGCTACCATGGAAACAGTTGCTTCCAATTGATCAGCTAACAATTGTTTGGGACATGCATCAGTTCCCACCCTTTTTTCCAAAACATGATCTTGAAATAATCCTTCTTCTGGGCATCTGGAAGGTTCTCGTATACTATTTAAAGAGCCATAATGTCCAATATTGGCAATGTTCCCATCATTCATTGATAAGTTGATTGACTGCAGCATATCAGAAGAAACCTTCACATCATTACTTAATTCCATTAGGATCTCTTCATATCCAATCCAATGTGACAGTGTTCTCAAGACATCATCTCGAAGTGGTTTACCAGGATCAGGAGGCAAGTCCACTTCATGCACCCCATTCCTTGCAAACTCCTCCTGATACAAGAAAGTACGTATAAAATAAACCAAGTACATAGAAAAGATGAATGGGCATGAAATAAACTTGGTTATTAACAAACCTCCCAAATCGGTATTAGTGACTGAACCATTTTCTCTTGGGAACAGGTTTGTGAAAGCGTCATATAGGATATTAACTGCTGATTCATAATTGCTGCATAAGCATACATCGAATTAAGAAATTTAATCAAAGTGTAAGCACATACAAGTTGTCTGTCAAGTCATAAAAACCAACCAACCATCAACACTAGCATCTCCTTCAAGTTCAGAGATACTTTGTCGCTTAATGTTAGGGATATCTGGCTCTGTTGAAGGATCAGCCTGACTAGAGAATTTCCACATCCAATTGTCCGGAATTGTAGAAGATATCCAAATTGGCATATCAAAAGAAGACTCACCATCTAAATCAACCTAAGAGATGTAACCAATATTATATGTCATAACTGTAGCACGTATTAAACTAACAGCACACATATCTTCTATAGTGTGAAATCCCTTTTACCTGAAACTCTGCAGTTGTGGAAGTGGACATATCAGAAGGCCTTCTTCTGTCAACGCAGTTGGCCTTCCTTGGGGAGAAAGTATCTGGAATTGGATTGCGGAACTTCATCTTAGATACATGTAGATGGCCCATCCCAAACAAATTATAGTCAACCTGAACGTTTTATGCATGAAGGGTAAAAGAACATTTTATAATTAAGCGCCAGAGAGATTAAGCAAGGATCTCAAATTTTATTAGAAACTAAGGCAGCATTTATAATGCACCTAAGAAGAAACTTAGAAACTAAGATATCATATCTTCACACTTAAGCGCATCTGCAACATCACCAGTTATTAACTATGTGAGTCTACCAAGAGAAGAATCGAAAAAGTAAACTGTCATGATATGCGAAACAAGTAAACAGCAGCATATATTTATATCAAAAATTTAAGTTAACCACGAAATCTAACAGAAATAAAGCAAAAGAGAAAAGAAAAAGAGAGATCAACAAAATTATTCAGAACAAGTTTTGTTAATAAGAATTTATTAAACCATACAATGAAAACCAAACATACTAATCACTTCTCAAATAAGGTTCAATCAGAAGACATATCAAGGGATCAACTACACAGAATTGTCCATATAGAAGCCGGCAAACCAGTTCTCAGAGAATTAACTAGAATTGCTTTTTTAGCTTTGAGTAACTTAATTTATTCAAAGTTAACAATAGATTTATAGTTCTCTTTCTTAGTTTTGAGTAATCACTCAAGATTTCTGAACTTAAGAATCAGTGGTTGAGAATAGAAACAAAAATAACAGGTGAAACATGCCCCTTCAGGTTGAGATCTGATACATGGACCTCTCCACTTACCAGGACAAAAAGAATTACTATAAGGGAATAAAGTTTATAATATTCACAAAGGAGGGCCAAATAAAAAGGCAATTGCTTAAATACAGAGGTAATCATCACTAAATGTACTTGCTGCTAATATTGGTACGTATAAATGTATTCCCAAATAAGAAATTTATAACATATCCATTTGCATTTTAAGTACTTCTAAACTTCTATATATGCATGAGATACAACTTCCCCCTGTCCCTGGACAAATTTTAACCCCTTATCACTTTAGTATGACATACAAGAGTTTACTGTCCATGAATTAAGAAGTGGTTACCAGAAATTGAAGAAGGAAAGGTATATGAGATTCGTGGGGCTGTAATGACTTATCCAGTACTGCGCCTCCCTGTATAGAAGGAACAGAAAATTGTAATGATAACAGGAAAAAATAATATGATTGTCCATCCTTCAATTCCAAAGATACTAAAGGCAGTGAAAGAAACGTCAGTGTCAAGGAGACAGGTGCTTCTTCGCCAGTTGCAACATTAAGATAGCAGATATATCACATTCTAATTTACCAAGGAATGGCTTAGGTGTAGTCCAAGCACCACAGTGTGCTAAAAGAAAAAAGAAAAAAAAAAAGAAGAGGCAAACTTTAGATAACGATGAACAAAAAATGCAACAGCTAAAAATAGTTTGATAATTTGATTTAAAGATGTATCGTGGAGGCTATTCATTCACCAAGTTCAGTTACAATACAGTTCAACAACTCATTGAAATTTTATAGCACATAAGAGAAAAGAAACAGATATATAGGCAAAACAATTCCAAAACCCTTATGTTTGCTTAATCTAGAAGATTACAGACGTTGTACAACCCCCCCCCCCAACCCCCCCCTGAAAAAACAAATTGCATAGACCTAATTAGCATCTTAAATACTTTTATGGAGTTGCATTATAACAACTAACATGCACCTTATCATGAAAATATATCTTGCCTAGATTTCTAAGTAGTACAATCACAATTCACAACAGCATGATGTTAGGAATTTTTTAAAAGCAAACAACTGCTTCCTCTGTTATGTTTGACCAAAATACCTAGAGCAATAAAAATTAGTTAAAGTACCAGAAGAAGATTGGCAGCGCGTGAAACGTCTTGTGGATGATAGCTTATATTTCTGTCAAGGAACTCCTTGGCAAAACTCAAAATAATAAGAGATATGAGCACAACACCAAATAGTTTCTCAAGTAAATATAATACATCTTATTTGATTTACCCTGCTTTTTCCATATGTGCATCTAGATAGGGGTGGCAATTGGGTGGGTTGGGTCAAATTTGGACGGGTCGTAATGAGTTAAGACAACAATTGGGTGAAGACCCAACCCAATACAAATTTTCTTGGGTCAAGACCCGACCCGACCCGATCCAACACAAATTTGCTTGGGTCAAAACGGGTTAGGTAATGAGTTATATAACGAGACAAGACCAAACCCAACCCAAATTTTACTAGGCTTAATTGTTTTATTTGTTCTTTTAAACTATTTTAGTACCTAATAAAATTATTATTTTCTTTATTATGAATATATATAACATATCAAATTGAAAAAAAAAGTTTTTTAAAAATATTTTGACAAGATTTTTCATAGCCAATTCGGATTACATATCAACCAATTTTTAATGGGTTGAAATGGGTTGAGGTAATGAATAAGCGGGTCAATAACCCGCCCAAACTTAAACTTGTTGAACGGGTTTTTGCCACCCCTAATCCCAGAATATGACCTCTTTCCTACAACGGAAGATTTTTCTGCCTCTAGCATTTCAAACTAATATGAAGCAATACAACTTTATATTACTTCAGATTTGCCATATCCTCAACCAACTCATAAATGTTTCACACTCAAACTCTCTTCTACCAAACTCAATACAATAATCACTCCAGCATGACACTTAAAACTTAGCGAAGACCAACCCAGCACATTGAAATGGGATGGAGAGAGTATAAGAAAACTACAAACAACTCTACCCTCAATATCCTAAAAAAAAAGAAGCTTCATTCCAAAGAGGGCAGAATGACAATTCAGGCCAGGCAGTTATTTAACAAACCTCAAGGTTTGAGAAATAAAGAGGCAAGGACCACCTGACCGTGTCTATTTTTGAATTTACTATGCCTGTTTACTACCTAATTACATTGATTCGTAGCAAAAAGCACCAACATTAGGTAATGTAGGATACAGATAGATCTTCAAAAACAGTTCCTCTGAAGAATGATAACCATAAAACTTCCTTGCTCGTACAAGGCTGCAGCCATGGACATGTTGACGTTTGGAACCAGCATTGCCTTTAAGCTGAAAGAAATTTTAAGACAAGTCCATGCATAATTTGAATCAGCGATTTGCAGAAAAGTGTCACCTGTAAAATCAGATGCGTCAAGGATACTCCACTCAGATCAGACTTACCTTGAGCACCTTCTCAAGAGCAAGAGCTAGAGCATTCGTGCATTCGCTCCCTAACCGATTTGAATCCAGAAAATTAAATAGAGAAAACAGAGTGAAACATCAACTTTAGTAGAAAACAAATTATCTAATAAGCTTCTAAAATTTATTATGCCAGCCCAATTTTGAGTTAACTTGTTCTTATTATGTTCTACAGGCAACAAGAACTACTAATGCACCCCACGGTTTCATATAATAAAAACCTCAGGTAAAATCAATCAAAGTACATAACTCAAGGCATTCAAAAAGTTTGTACGTATTTTTCCAATTGAAATAGATCTTTTGGATTAACTATAATTAAAGGTGTCAATAAAGAGTTTCTCCACTTATACAATTACCATTTTCAAAAAAAAAAAAGAGTTTCTCCACTTAAAAGTAATTAGTTTTGGATCAAAACACACACCACTTCAACTTCCTCTAACTCTACACATCATGGCCCCCCAAAAAGAGAGAAATTAAAAGGTGCATTTACCTTTTACATCTGACTGGAGGAAGAGCTCTGAGCATGGAACATAGAAATAAGGCAGGGCCTACAACATGATGCATGTTAGGTCAGCCAGGGAGTCAAGAGCAAACATTCTGTATAATCATGTCAACTTGTTCAATTACGATGTCCACAAATTTTTGTGATAAGGGTGGCAAAGAGTGTTCCATGCCAAGGTTGAACACGAAAAAAGAAAGAAAAATTTAATAGACTAGGATTTTTGTCCTTTAAGCATGCAATTTTTAAAAAAAAGAAGTGCCAACAGCAGATAACAATTCACCCTCCTTATTATATGATCTTTCTTACAATCTTACTCAAAGAATTAAAGCATCTAGTTGGAAAGATAAATCTCCTCTTTTATATTATTAAACATATCTTGATCAACATTAGAACATTTGAGAAGAGTTGCTAGAATATCATTCATGTTACGATGTAGCACTAGATTCCAATCACTATGAAATATCATATCTTTACACAACTCCGATACTTCTAGCAAACTTCAAATACACCATTGACTCTAAAGTTTCAATTGATAAGGTGAGGAGACAATTTTTCAGATAGTATATATCCCCTTTATATGTCAAAACACCAAATAATTAAAAAAACAAACACCCGACTAGCTCATATTATACTGTCAACCCGTTTGGGCGACTTTTGGAAAAAGCTTCTTGGAAAAAAAATATTAGGAGAAAAGTGTGTTTGAATAGTTGGTACTTTTTTTAAAGATTCATGAGTGTTTTTTCGTGTAAGAGGTGTTTCAATGAAAAAAACCTCTAAAACTCTTCTTTATTGAAAAACTTATTTGGACAAACTACTGACAATAGAAACTAAGCAGACATATTTCCAAAATAATACACGAACAAACGCACCAAACCGTCTTTTCTTCACAATCTGGAAAAAAAATAACAACAAAAGGGGCCAGCAACAGTACAGATAGACATGTAAAGCAACCCCAGGTCTCACTGCTCATATGTTCACCATATTCAAAATGTTAAAATACAATTATAAAACCAGTATTTTGTGGTGTGTACAGTAAAAGAGTACAGTCTAAGAAAAAAACTGTTCTTTGTGCAAGTGGAAAAGGTTCAAAAAAATAAAATGATATAACTTCATTTTTCATAGAATGCCTTAGTTTGAATTTAAGTAGGGTTTAAGAGAAATTGAATATGTGAGATAAAATATTGACTTTTAAAAAATTGGAAAAACAAAATAGAACTTTTTCATACAAATAGCATGCATTACGGAATCCCATCATGTATTATATTGGTTAAATAATCTATAACTATGGTAAACAAGTACAGGTTCAATGTGAATCCTTGGTGCAGAATTATAGTTCTGAGAAACTTCCTTTTATCTTCTCTCACTGTTCTTGCCATTGGGATCACTCTTTTGAACATATCCACTGTGGAATTTATTTACTTTTTATGATTGATAAATGCTTCATTCATGGAACTTATGTACCTGGAACGAAATTATTTCTTATTAATCACCCACCAACCCATTTTTCTTGGGCACCATATCATATGCTTTCTTTTCTTCCTATCCGAAGTTTTTTATGTAGATACCCTTCTTTCTTGGGCACCATATCATATGCTTTCTCCCTATCAGAAGTTATTTTATGTAGACATCCTTCTTTCTTGAGAACCATATCATATGCTTTCTCCCTATACAGAAAATTGATCTATTGGTTACCCTTTACCCTATTTTCCAATATTTCATTGGGCAACAAGTTTACTAACTACAGTTGGCACAATCTTGCACATCTAAATTATAATTATAGATCAAACCCTAAATAAAGTCTCTCCACTCGTTAGATGTTCAGAACAAGAATACCAAGAAAGTCAAGAATATAAAATTCGGGCTTACTCCATGAAGGTGCAAGCAGGTCTTTTGGCCACCAGGAGTGGCACCGTACACTCTTATCACAGGGACTTCATTAACTCTCCCACCTGTTCATAAAAAGAAAAATTAACAATCGCAAACAAGTGCTCCGGATTCAAGCGAGCGGAGTAGTGAAATTCAAGAACCTTGGAAACTGCTGTAACAAATGTCGAAACCAGGAAGGGGAGTGGTCATGTAATAGTCTATTGAAACAATTCGAACACTGAAGAATTTCGAATCGGTCTGAGAATCCGCCATTTTCTTCTTCAATTTGGTGGTTCTGCTTCATCTGCTTTTGGAATCTGTACCAGTTCCGTTTGGCGCCGCTTTCACGCTTTTATATTAAGAGGCGTTGAAACTTTTTTTTCAACTTGGAAGAGAAAATGATCAAAATAGGCTTTGATTCCATTTGGTCAGTATGGACTTGATGGAAATGGTCTTTTATATATCATAAATTGTGATAAATTTAGTCCTTAATTCTAAAATTAATATATTTCTTTTTTTTTTGCCATCAAAATATACGGAATATGTAAAAGATGCGCTCGTTCAAGACTTTCCTTCCCCTGTTTCCAAAAATTTCAAAAGGGCACATCAATTTTTTTTAACCAAAAGGGCAAAATCGCTCCTGACGGAGCGATTTTCTTCTCACAAAATTGATGTCGTTACTCCTTTAAAAAATATAAAAATCGCTGCCGGTCCAAAAAAAAATTCTTTAAAATCGCTGTTGTGAATTTTTTTTTTAACAACACTGCCCCAGCAACGTTTAAAAAATAGAAATAGCTGCTATAGCAGCCATTTTCTTAAAATAGTTTAAATTATTTTTATTAAAAATTCCCGAGGCGAGGACTGCTTAAAAAAATAATGGGAAATCGCTCCACGTGTAGCAATTTTAGTTAAAAAAAAATTAAATAATCGCTGCCATTAAATTTTTTTAACTAAAATCGCTACACGTGGAGCGATTTCCCATTATTTTTTTAAGCAGTCTTCGCCTTAGGAATTTTTAATTAAAAAAAATTTAAATTTTTTTAAGAAAATGGCTGCTATGATGGGGCAGCGTTGTTAAAAAAAATAATCACAACAGTGATTTTAAAGAAACAAGAAAAAAAATTGGACCAGCAGCGATTTTTATGTTTTTTAAAGGAGTAACGGCGTCAATTTTGTCAGAAGAAAATCGCTCCGTCAGGAGCGATTTGCCCTTTTGGTTAAAAAATATTGATGTGCCCTTTTGAAATTTTTGGAAACAGAGGAAGGAAAGTCTTGAACGAGCGCATCTTTTACATATTCCGTATATTTTGATGGCAAAAAAAAAAGAAATATACTAATTTTAGGGTTAAGGACTAAATTGATTACAATTTATGATACATAAAGGATCATTTCCATCAAGTCCATACATTAAGGACCAAATGGAATCAAAGCCCATACATTAAGGACCATTTTGATCATTTCCTCCAACTTGGAAACTTGCTTTACAAGATTTGGATCGGGTAGATCCGGGCCCAACTATTATATTTATATATATATAAAGAGAGAGAAAAAAAAATTAATAAAAAATAAAATGGATGCGCTAAAAAGTTTTAAAATATCCTAGGGTAGCGATTGAACATGGAAATTCTTTTTTAATGAAAAAAATTTTAAAAGATAATTTGTTTATACTATATGGAAATTAATTTTTGGTTAGTTTTATATAATAAGTTTTAAATTCTATAAATTGGTTTAAATATCGTTTTTCAACTTCAATAACTTTTCTTTTCAAATTTTAACCCAACTCTACGTTTAAATGCCTCAATTTTATTTTTTCTTTGAATAATGTATATTCAGATATAATTTTCTTTTTAAATCATTACTTTTCGATTTTAACTTCAAAAACTCTTCTTCTTTTTTTAAGTGTTGTCAAATCTATGTCCAAGTGCCTACTAAGATATTTCTCAAAATATTTTTGAGATCTTAACTTGCAAGTTTGAGAAAGAAAACGTCTTTATCATTTTCATGAAAAATGAACACAAAAAGTAATTACAAGAAAATAGAAAATACAACATATTTCTTTTCTACCCATAAATAAATAAAGCTAATCAACCTTTCCAAAAGGGAGCGTAAAATTTAATGTTTCTGAGAATTTATAATTTAGTCAAAAGAAGAAAGAAAAGCAAAAATCAAACTAACATATCTGTTATGAAATAAATTGGATCAAATATTTCTGGAAGCAAATGGGTAAAATTGGATGTTTACTAGAATTTAAATCAAAATAAGAAAGTTAAAAGGGAAAACAACATATTTCTACCTACTTCTCCTTTAAAATTTAAATAACAACAGTAAAATATGAAATCATAGGAAAAATAATACTATATTATTCCAAATTAGGAGTTTTTCTTTCCTTCTCGAATTAAAGGAATTTCATGCAAATCCCAAAATTTCGATAATTTATTGGCTGGAAAGGTTTTGCGGAGAAAACAGGTTTTAAATACGACTACCTACTCTCTTCGTCCCATATTAGTTAATCATTTTCCTTTTTATACGCATATTAAGAAACCATAAATAAGAAGATGATTTTATTAATACATCGCTTAAAGTTTTTTTAAGGAATTTTACAAATAAATATGAACAATTTCAAAAAGAATTAATTGTAAGGGTAGTACTCCCTCCACTTCATATTAATTGAATTATTGAGTTGTTTCACACCATATAAGAAAAGAAAATTAAGACATAAATTAGGCTTAACTTTCCATTTTTATCCTTATTAATTAGTATTAAAATTATTATTAAAACTAGTAAATTTACCCGCGCTTCGCGCGGGAATTTAATATCATGAAATTTATAAAATAATACTTAATACCTATCAGTCATTAAAACTAAAACATTATATTATCTTACATACAAGATTACATAGTAACAAACATTAATAATGTAAAGGAAAATGAAAATTATTAAGTACATCTTATCATTTATTCTTAATAACATAAGCATAAATTAATGATCGTAAAAATACATATCAGGATCTGTAACATAAGCAATGGTGTCAGTGAGCACTCAACATGAGCAAAGTACACAAATATTTAATTGTGAAGAAGAAGAAGAGGTTCAGAATTTTCGTTGTTTTAAAATGAGAAGAAATCCCTCTATTTATAGAAAACAAAGGGTAGTGTGAACAAATGTTTATTGTGCCTTATCGGAAAGGTTACAACTATTTGGAAAAGTTGCAACCCTTCGTAAAGGACACAACATTTCATAAAATTCACAACTAATCATAAAAGGCGTAACTCTTCATTAAAGTCGCAACTTTTCATAAAAGTCACAACTTTTCATAAAAGTCGCAACTCTTCATTAAAGTCACAATTTTTCGTAAAAGTCACAACTTTTCATGAAAAGGGAAGGCTAGTTTTGGAAATAAATAAATTAAAAGAAAACGCTTGTTTGTGGTGGCGCTACATAGGCGGGCCTAAGGTTCTCTTTTATATATATACAAGGTAATTTGCGCGGCGCGGGCATAAATAATCTTTCTATGTTTTTGAACAACTTTTTCAATAATCGATTGTTATAAGAAAAAGAAAAAAAAAGTAAATTATAGTTGGTTTTTAGAACATTTCAGAAGAAATTAAATGATTTTACATCATCACATATCTCAAGAATTGTATATATATAATTAATGATTAAAGATATCTTGATATCTAATCATTTTTATCTTTTACATAATTTATCATAATAAATGTTTGATGATATAATTGTCTTGTTAAAATTGAGTGATGTTTTTATGTAGCGATTAAACATCACTTTTTCTATTTTTTGTACATGAAAAATATAGAATTTGATAATTTTATGGTTAGAATAATTCCTTGTAAAAAAAAATTATGTGAAACTTTTCGATAATCAATATTAGTTATAAATAAGTTAAGATCGTTAAAAAATGTACACCATAACAACATAAATATTTTTTAGAGACAATCTACTTGTCAGAGGTCAAACATTCACCACTTTTCGTTATTGTTACTTTGTTACTGTAACAAAATTTATAGAAGGAGAAGAATAAATTTAAAACAACAGCAAAATAATCTTGTTGACCCTTTTAGAAATTCATTCTGCATTAAAATGTTGCTCTGAAGGCCCTTCTAAATGCTTCATCAATGCAACTTTACGATTTTTTCAGAAATATGTATGTATAATTGTCGCAGTATGGAAGTACAAGTAGATCAAAATGTTGGATTCTAGACTCATGTTAAAGAAATATTCTCGAACGTTAAAAAATTAAAAATGAGTCTAACATAGATACCTCAAGCACTCAGCAATGACTTGGGACATGAAGACCAACAAATCTATGATAATAGACGTATCTTTTGTAGTTTAAGATATTACTTTTATTTAGAGTAGGTTTTGTTTCATATTGTTCAAATTAAGCTTGCCGAAAGTATTCATAACTCACATAAAAAATATTTAGAAGAGCCGAATGGGAAGGAAAAAAAGAAAAACATTAAAATGACAAAAAGCTTTGTCCAACTGAGATTATATACATACCAAACGGAAAATAATCAATACAATTTTAAGGAAACAACAAAATAGCGAGAAAAAACATACATTAAAGGGAGTAAACTATGAGATATCCAATGATGATAACAAATTATTCTAACCAGAAAAGTTTCTATCTTTTGAAATAACGTACCTCAAAAAATTGACTAACACTTCAATCAACTTTCAATCCTTAAAGTACTCATAATATCCATTGATAAAATTTAGTAAGAATAGATAACAACAACATAAAAACAAAAAAATATGGGCATGCAAAGTTATTAATTCTCAGAGGATTTTCTAAAGAACACAACATTGCATCCATGTATTTGAAGGAATGACGTTGTTGATGAAGAAATTAGAGATTTGTAAGGGCTTTTTTTATTGTACATTCAACAATTTCAGTAGAGAAAACTTGCTTGAATACTCAATTAACGTTTGTTATTTTATCTATACTAACAAATACTTATAACAATAACTTTCCATAAACAACAATGTTTAAAGCATGTACTCAAGAACAACAATTAATCGTATAAGCATAAATTAATGACTGTAAAAAACATACTAGGATCTTCAAAAATAGAATGAAACAGAATGGAAAAAATTGAGCCCATTGAATGCACGGTGTCCCCTTAAGAAAATTATTCCCCTCTAGTACACGGTGTTTAAAGGAACAGATTCTCTCAATATAGAACGATTTTATTCACCAGTGTATTGATACAAAAACAATGATGTCTATGAGCCATTCAACAGGAGTAAAATACACAAATATTTAATAGTCTAGAAGAAGAAGAATAAGTTCAAAATTTTCGTTGCTTTAAAATGAAAGGAAAGTCCTCTATTTATAGACAACAAAGGGTAGTGTGAACAAATGATTATTGTGTCTTATCGGAAAGGTTACAACTTTTTGGAAAAGTTATAACCCTTCGGAAAAGGTCACAATCTTTCGTAAAAGTCACAACTTTTCATAAAAGTGGAAAGTCTTCATAAAAGTCACAACTTTTAATGAAAGGGGA
>JAJONZ010013181.1:0-45537 GCA_029582445.1 Solanum paucissectum | reverse complement strand
TTCTCTCTTTTGTTGTTATTGTCAAGTAGTGATACGTAATATTTACTTGATTCTTTTTCCCTAATTAGTAATTTGCAAAAAAAAAAAGAAAAAAAAAAAATCTTTTACATATCTACATGTTGCAACAAGATCATTTTTTTTATTAATTTTTTTTTTCTTCTCTTTATTATTAAATAAATTTTGAGTCATCAAATATTAGTTTTTTTAAAAAAATATAATAATAAAAAATGTATTAAATACCACCATGTGTTCGGTTACGATCCTTGGTGTGTATTTTTTATTTTTTTTATTTTTTTTCTAAAAAATGGACTTGTGTGCGGTTACGCTCCTAGGCCAATCAATTTTTATTAAAAAAATAATAACAATTTAGTAACTAACAAAAAAAAAAAAAAATTATCCAAAAATTATTTTAGCCAAACATGAGTTAATAAAGCGATCGTGCTAGAACCACAGGACTCGGGGGGTGCCTCACACCTTCCCTCCGGTCAATAGAATTCCTTACCCAATCTCTGTTTTCGTAGACTAGAATTTTTATTTTTATTTTTATTATCGGGTGACTTGGAACACTCAAAAAACTCAATTTCAAGTGGCGACTCTAAAAATGAATTTTTTATTTTATTTTTACTTTTCTGTAGTTACATATATTTTTTTTTTACCCGTCATATCCTTAACCATTGTATGATAATAAAATTGGTGTGACAAAAGGTATTGTATCATTTTCAACTTTATCATCAACATTGTTTTTTCCAATTGTATCCACAATTTCTTCTAAGCTCTAGACCTATGAACATATATCATTTTCACCCATCCAAAAAGTTATTAACGTTCATTTTTAATGCGGCAACTAAGATCATTAATCATAACCTCAGGTTCATGAATGACGTTTTCACAAGTGGGTTCATTCAAATTATCTGAGATTTCATCTCTGAATGAATTTTGTGTGTCCAAACACTCTTCAAAACAGTAAATATTAATTTATCGATTAAATAATACCTCTATAAAATAATAATATTTCATGGTCTCACCTATATTAATTTAATGAGGTTTTATTGTATTATATTTTGTTTTTATAAATAATTTCTCAAACTACTATATATATCTTTATGTATAGGTGACTCGTTTTACATGTGGTGGATTTGTTGTTGGATTTAGACTTAATCACACAATGATGGATGTTTATGGCTTGAATATGTTTCTAAATGCATTAAGTGAATTAATTCAAGGAGCTTCTACACCTTCTATATTACCTATATGGCAAAGGGATCTCTTAAGTGCTACATCATCACCATGTATTACATGTACTCACCATGAATTTGATGAGCAAATTGAATAAAAAATTGCATGGGAATCTATTGAAGACAAGTTGATACAACAATCATTTTTCTTTGGAAGTACGGAGATGAAAGTCATTAAAAATCAAGTTCCTTCAAATTATGGATGTACGACATTTGAGTTATTAGCGGCATTTTTATGGAAATATCGTACCATTGCTCTTGATTTGCCCCATGAAGAAATTGTTCATTTGACGTATCCTATTAATATACGTGGTAAGTCACTAAAATTTGAATTACCAGTTGGTTATTATGGGAATGCGTTTGTTACTCCAGCTGTTGTAGCAAAAGCAGGATTGTTATGTTCAAATCCACTGACATATGCAGTTGAATTGGTAAAGAAAGTTAAAGATCAAATAAATGAAGAGTATATTAGATCATTCACAGATTTAATTGTGATTAAAGGGAGACCAGAGTTAACAAAATCATGGAATTTTATTGTGTCAGATAATAGATATGTTGGATTTGATGAATTTGATTTTGGATGGGGAAAACCCATTTTTGGAGGGGTTTCAAAAGCTAAATCTTTTATTAGTTTTATTGTGCCTGTTAAAAATGACAAGGGAGAAAAAGGTATTTTGATAGCTATAAATTTGCCTCCACTAGCCATGAAAAAATTGAAGAGGTTGTCTACAACATGACTTTAGAAAATATCAAAGGAGTCAACATAATTTAAAGGATGTAAAAGTGAATAAATTAAAATTATGGAGCTTGTAATATTTCATCATTTTCTTATTAAAAAGTACTTGTAATGATGTATGATATATTTATAAATCAAGTATATGTTTTATGTTTGATTGGAAAGTAATTTTTCTTTTAATAAAAAGGAAAGACTTAAATATGTCATTAAATTTTGAGAAAAGGTTTATTTATGCTATACATGTAAAGTTTGGCTTATCTATGCAATTTTCTTGTGAGAAAAAGACACATTTATGTCTATTCAAAATTCGATGACATATTTGAGTTTTTTTTTAAAAAAAAATGATTTAATTAATGACGTGGCCAAATCATAATTGACCATGCACGTGTAAAAAATGATTTTACAAAATCGAATTGTTTTCATGATCAACTATATAAATGATGACATGATCATGAATGAGCATTTTCTCAAATGAAAATGATATAGACGAGCCAAACTTTAAACATATGGCATGAATGAATCTTTTCTCAAAATAATTTTCTATATAAAAAACTATTAATTAAATAACCATATGAGATATTAACTCCTTTTTCTACAATACACACATTAAAAAGTTTAGATAAAAGACAGAGAATGTGAGTTCTTCATTAATTAAGAAACAATACACAAATACGCAACCTCGTCATATTAGACATTTAAAGGATCAATGTATAGTATGAAATTAACATATACTCTTCTACCTTATCAATTTATTTATCTTATTTTCTTTTTTACTTCATCTTAAAAAGAATTTCTTTTTTCTTTTTTAATTAATTTTTAATTCAAACTTTTCACATGATATATGTAAAACTATAAAATTAAAGAATATTTAGATACATACTACATAATTTTAACTTCAGGCCACATTAAAAAAAAAATTACTTTCTTAAACTGAAATTAAAATCAGATTAATTAATACATTAAAACATAAGGAACCTTAACTTGCCGGTTGTTGTGACTACTAGTCTAGAAACATTTAACTAGCAAGTAGATTCCAAGACGCTTTGTTTTTCCCTCTTTCATCAAGAAGTGTTTACTCCCTCTTATTCATTTAACTTGTCAAGTTGCATATTTAGGATTTTAAAATAATGTGTGTACTATTATCAGTGGCGGACCCAGAAATTTTATCAAGTGGGTTCAAAATATAAAAAAAAAAAAATGAAGCAGTATTAATGTTGCAAGTGGGTTCAATATAGTGTGTTTTGTTTCAAAAAACAGATGAATATATATGTATATACAATGTATTTTTTCGACGAAGTGGGTTCATATGAACCCACTTGCAACAAGGTAGGTCCGCCCCTGACTATTACAAAATATTGTATTTAAGATATAAATTTGATTGATTCGACATTTAAGTTCTTATCACTAACATTCATTAAATTATAGGTTCAAAGTTAATTCATATCTATTCAAATAGTATATTTTATGTACCCAAATATTCATAAATTTGGTACATACTATATATATATATAGATAGATAGATATATTTCGTGTCGAAAAAATTACAGTACTAAAAAAAATTAAGAATTTTCAATTTGATAAACTTGAAAATTTTGAAGATTAAAGGTCCATATATAAAGTACTATCAATAACCACTTAGAGATTATAGGTGTTACCGAACTTTAGAAAGAAAAATAAAACAAGATATAGATATAGATATAAGATTCAAATTTTAAGCTCACTTAGAGAGGTGCACCCAACCATCATTGCATTATATGATACTTTGGGTGTGGGTTCACACATCTATATTAAATATTTTTTTTTAAATATAACATTACTATATATAATTTCGAAAGAAAAGCATGGTTCACGTAAATACGGTGCTCATGTATACGCATTTTCTTTTTGCACGCATTTTGATAGCTTGTTTGGATGGTTGTTACTTATTTTAAATATTGTATGGTGTTGTTAGTTTAAATATAATATTTATTTTGATTAATTATGACTAAAAGTTTATTGTATCATATCGTTAAATTCATTATTATGTAACGACGAAAAATTTCATATACGACCAACTTGGTATAATCGCGTCGTTACCTTCCCTCTTTTTTTCGTTTTGACTTTACTTATTATTTAATAATCATATTAATTTGTCTTCTATTCTACCTTTATAGTAGGTCTACTTCATACCTTATATATAATTTTTTAAAATAAATTTATCCTTCAAGTTGCTGATGTATGACATTATATAATAACGGAAAACAATACAATCAATCTAAACATTATACTCCCTTTGTCCCTAATTACTTGTCCATTTTGACAAATCAAGAAAGAACAATTTCCTTTTTACCTATTATACCCTCAATTAATTACTTTGAAAAAGGTAGAACTTATTGAAAATCTTAAATTTTTAATTCATGCACTTCATAATTAATAGGGGTAAAATGGTAAACTCACTATGTCAATATATATTTTCTTAATAGGTGCAAAAATGGACAAGTAATTAAGGACGGAGGGAGTATTTATCAAACTAATATCGTAGGAAAGTTTCTGAACTTTCGAATTTGAATGATTGTTGCATCATTTCCTGTAAACTTCTTAGCGTCGATCAATACTTTTTAAAATTTATATAAAAAAATCATTTTAGATCAAATTTATTATGGAAAATTACTAAAATTTAAAGTTAGTTCTTGTAATAGGAGTATTTACTTAGTTGTAATTGCTTTTATTCAATATTGAGATTGTAGTTGATGTTGTTTTAGAGTTATTATTGAGTTGTAATAATTTCTAGATTGAAGAGAGTAGTATTGTGTGGGTATGATTTGTAACAAAAGGAGAGTTTGACTTCTTGGAGAGTAGTCAGAACAATTTGAGTGAACTGTTGAGTCGAGGCACTAGAGTTAGTCATTGCTAAGTTGTAATCTAATTAAAACGTTACGTTGCTCTTGAGAAGTTGGTAGAAATTGGTGGTTGAAACTTGAAAGCCTACACGCTGTATAGAAATACTTTCTTCCACTAACCCTCTTTGTAGGTCATGGAAGAGATTGATGGTTGAAAGCCTACACGTTGTAGATCGTGGTCTTGTTGTACACGTTCTGGTCTTTCAGGGATTCTGAGAAATTCTTTGGTTCACTCTCTATAGTAATGACTACACGAAAATTTCTGTCACAAAGAAAAATTATCACAAGTAGTAATTTTCTTACCCAATTTTGCCTTACAAAGGTTAGACAATTACAAACTTTTAGATATTTCAAACTTAGGTTTTAATCTCTCCATAACTCAAAAGATATTAACTTAGACTTTTTATTCGGCATAAGATTCAACACTTAAACAAAACTTTTTATGAGGCACACGTATCAATAGGCATGACATTAATCAATTCAATCAAAGTTCTATTTTTCCTTTCCACTACACCATTAGATACATAAGAGTAAATTAGAGGAGGAGTTTCATGAATTATACACAATGATCTAACAAAAAATTATCAATATTAAATATGTTGCTCGTAACATTATTCTAAATAATTTATCTAATTAATCTAAAAAACGAATCTTGAACCAAACATTTGACATTACTTAATTCCATACAAACTAACAGCTAATTGATTAATTTTTCACAATAAATTCTAAAATGATGCAACAAAAATAATAATTATTCTACAATAAGCACATAATAAAGAAAGTTTAGATAAAAGAAATAATGTGAATTCTACATTAATTGAGCAAAGTTCATTATAAGAAACAACACGCAACCTTGCCATAGTAGACAACTAAATGATCAATATACATTATGAGATTAACATAATCTTATCTTACCTATCAATTTGTTTATTTTACTTTCCTTTTGAATTTATCTATAAAAGAGAATGACTCTTTCCTTTTTTTATAATTCTCTAATTCTAACTTTCCATGTGACATAGATTGTTGGGAAGTAAGAGAACATATAAAGTAATTTTGATGATTGATAAAGTGAACATGATTTACTAATTGTTGTCTTATGTGTACTCTATCAGGTGGACCAGGTTCCCAAACGTGAATGCAGACAACCTGTAAAATCTCATATTGAAACTTAATTGATAAGAAAGCTTTCAACTCAACTTTGTGCCAGGAGATTTTAGTGACCTTAATTCATATCCAAAATCATTCTTGCATTTAAAAAATTGACCTTAATTTAAAAACTGACAGGGTCACCTATATGGAAGGTTGGACGATCCGTACAAGACCTCACTGGCCGTATAGGGAACCGTCCAGAGGATCCCAAGTCTGGCAGCCTTTCACTGCTGGGCTGGACTGCCCTCCCTATACGGCCCGTACACTTGTAAACGGACCATCTAGGGATCCGTACAAGTGAGGCCAAAATTTCAGGTGGCCTTAAACGGTCAGCCACTGTCCCTGGTGACCTAAATTGACCGTTTAGGGTCTCGTGAAGGATCCCTGGCCTGTTTTAGGCTTGTGTACTTGTCCGTTAACTCACTATAGCTTTTTCGAAGTCCGAGGTGTTACAATAACATAGCATGAATATATTAAGTTTTAATTTTTTATCTCCCATCTTTTAACATCTTATTACTCTACATTAATAAAATTAATTAAGAATTGTAATAATTGAAGGTGGATGAATAGTTGATGCAATTGGCACTCTATAAATCTAATTCCCAATGCACACCAAGAATACATACTTTTATTACTCTCATCATACACTACTCTTAATTTGTTCTAGCACATATGGCACACACAATGCCAATTTCCATTAAATTTCACAAGCCAAAATTAGTAGTACCGGCAAAAGTAACACCACATGGGAGTACCCGTTTTTCAAATTTCCATAATAATGTTTTACAATTATAATTTATTTCTTTCAAAAGAGGAAATCATTGTGAATTGATGGATTGTCTTTAAAAAGCATTCTATACACCTTCTTGTTTATTCAAGTTATTAGTCATACTCTTTATATAAATGGTTATCTATAGTAATTGAACTTTACGCGATTAAGTTAAATTCTTAAACAGAAATATATTATATACCTCTATGAATAGGTGACTCATTTTAGCTGTGGTGGATTTGCTGTTGGATTTAGAGTTAATCACATGCACAATGATGGATGCTTATGGCTTTAAACTGTTTCTAAATGCATTGAGTGAATTAATTCAAGGAGCTTCTATATTACCTGTATGGCAAAGGGATCTCCTAAGTGCCATGTATTCATCATGAGTTTGATGAGCAAATTGAATCAAAAATTGCATGGGAATCAATTGAAGACAAGTTGCTACAACAATCATTTTTCTTTGGAAATAAGGAGATGGAAGTCATTAAAAATCAGGTTTCTTCAAATTGTAAAAGTACAAAATTCGAGTTATTAACAACATTTTTATGGAGATGTCGTACAATTGCACTTAGTTTGCACCCTGAAGAAATTGTTCGATTGAATTACCAGCTGTTGTAGCAAAAGCAGGATTGTTATGTTCAAATCCATTGACATATGCAGTTGAATTGGTTAAGAAAGTTAAAGATCATATAAATGAAGAGTATGTTAAATCAATGACAGATCTAATGGTGATTAAAGGGCGACCAGAAATAACCAAATCTTGGAATTTTCTTATCTCAGATAATAGATATGCTGGAATTGATGAATTTGATTTTGGATGGGGAAACCCCATTTTTGGAGGGGTTCCAAAAGCTACATCTTTCATTAGCACAAATGGTGACTTGGTGTGTAATTTTATGTATAGATTAACTGAATTCCATTTACAATTTACATAAATTGACACACATATTTGGATAAGTACAAGGAAAAAGTTTTGAAGTAAATAAAGATCCTTCTTCATTTTCAAGCAAAGATTTTATGAAGATTTAAGATTCCACATTGTTGATTTCTCCTGAAAATAGAAACAAGAATGCAAAACAAGTTAGTGAGAGTTACATGGATCTACTAGAGCTCTAAAAACTCAAACATTGTGTATATCTATGTATTTAGTAAGATTCATCACTATAAACTAATAAAACGTTTGCGTTGGAGGAATGCTTAGTTGGTTGTTTATCTGAACTTTCACCTTGTTAGTGAGTTCGATTCCGCTTCTTGTAATCCCCAACCCCAAAAAAAGATAGATAGTAATTACCTAAAGAAAAAAAACTAAGAAAACATATTGAAGCCTGCACAGAGGCATCTAACCAAGAATTTTAACTGCTTTTCTGATCACTGTGAATGAAACAGTTTGATTAAGAAATGACAGTGAAGATATACTGTATTACCTTATTCCATGATCACAAATCAAACGGATTTGGGTTTCGATCTACATATGTTGCTTGTACTCTTCAAAAATGCCGATGGTTGTATGTCAATTCCTCCAAAAAGTAGTGTGTTTTTTAAGGATCTGACACAAGTGCAGCGGCATTTTTGGAGAACACAAGCAACTTAGGTTTTGATACTTCTAAGAATCAAATATTCTTCAACATTACTTCAAACATATTTAGTATATTTTCTTCATATAAGTTAACCAAGCCAAAAAAAATGGGGGGGGGATTGAATATCTAGAAAACAATACCATGCATGCATTTGATGAAGTAGTCCAGTTCCGAGAAACATATTGCACTCTGAACCAAAGGCGATGGTTGTTGAAATACAAAAAAAGAGAAACGGTGACGATCAGGATCATTTCTAGGCTTTGCAGTCTCAACCAGCCTCATAAATCCTTCTCTATCATAACATGGAAATGCATTATGACCAGCAACATTAATCTCCTTATCCCATGCTGAATTCATGATCTGCAGAAACAGAAAAGTGTTTAAGACGCAAGAAAAGAAAAAATGAACCCGTGCTTTACTGCTCTCTGAGTGATATGCCCCAAGGGGTGTATCTACGAATCAAACTTCTTTTATTTGCCCATTTAAGAGAGTTCTCGGAGGAATGTTAAGAAGCCAATAACCTGCCAACTCAAGCCTTCTGGATCTGCCAACGCGTCATCAGTTTCTGGAACCTGAAGCCCTGAGCTTACAAACTTTATTGTTACTGAGTGCTTTTTGAGAACCTCAAAAACTGGAGAATAGCCATTCTGGTTCGTTGGGTTGTAATATCCAGCTGTGAGCTCTGCAGCATGGCTGCTCGTTCTGTACCACCAATAAATTGCTGGAATCTGCAGAAAAAAGAGAAATCTAATTCACCAGGAAAAAGTATGACACTATCCAAGTTCTTCATTAAGATACTGTCAATCTTCTAGACGAACATTTTCAGTTGTTCAACTACCTAGAACACCATCAATGTGCACCAACTAAATCAATTTGAATAGCAACAAATAACTCAAAGGAAATATGTTACAAGTGCAGTCTTTCATTATTTTGTCATGCTCATTTTTTCCTGAATGCTTTGTAACACTTCCTCTATTATTTGTTATGTCTTCTTTACTTCTGTATATTTTTTGATGTGTTACTTGAGTTAAGGGTCTTTTAGAAACAGCATATCTACCTCCAAGAGGTAGGGGTAAGTCCGCGTACACTCTACCCTCCCCAAACCTGACATGTGGGATTACACTGGGTAGGTTGTTGTTCCCTCCCCCGACCCGAACCAGAAGGTATTATCAATTCCACTTCATGAAGACCAATCCAATTTATATTTGACCAAAAACATCTTAAATATTTTGAACTACTATAGTTTTGCTACTTTTAGTATTATTATTTAGTTTTCAAATCTCAATTTTTTTAATTCAAAAAGATAGAATTTAGAGATTGCATTTCAAAAACTGGTCAAATTTATCCAAAGCAAAGAAAGGCTCTTGAGTTTGGAAGCTAAGAGCATAAACTACCAATAATGAATTATTGGAGATGAAAAGGATAAAAGTTGAGAAATAGAAAAAAAGCGAAACAGGGGTCAGAAAGTATGACGAGCTGATTTAGGCCCATATGTATACCTTCACGACAATTTGTATCCCCTCAAATGCAAGAGTTGCCAGGGTGAGAATGTTATCAGCATGATCTATTAAGACCTGTCTATACCAATGGAGGAAAAATCTCCCATAGTAGCTATCATAATCACCTCGCTCACAGAAGAATCCAGTTTCATGTGGCTTAGAATTGTAATAACCAGCATTATCAGGTCCCTTGGCCCAGAAAGAGTGTCCCCTTGATGTTGCAGCTTTTCGAAGATTCTGCAGAGAATATTTATCATAGCACTGAAACAGGAAAAGTTGATGCCAATTAGAGGGGGGGACAATCAAATAAAATAAAAAGGGTTTTAAATTCATGTTCAGGACACCACTATAATAGTTATCTAGTTTAAATTTTTAAAAGGAAACAAGCTATTAATCTGTATACAAAAATACCAATGTGATACACAAATCGAAAAAAGTTATCATCATATTTGTAAGATAATTGCCACATTATATTCAAGCCTTTTGTATTTCCCATCCCAACATTATAGACATGTCCAGTGTTTTGGACGGCGAGAGGCGACAAGGGCCTGCCTCGCCATGCGGCGAGGCGCTCGCCTTTTTGAATCGAGGCGCCAATTAATACCAAAAAATTAAAAATATTTAATTGCATATATAAATATCCAAAATCTCAATAGCAATAAGTCAATAACATATATTAGCAAATATTTCAATTCAAAAACTAAAAGTAGATACTAAAAGTCTAGAACTTTAAAGACCCAATAATTCAAAAGACAATACTAGAACTCTAAAAGTCTATTCTTCTTCAAAACTATCCAACTCTTGAATAAATAATTATAGAAGAATTTTTTTCAAAAAAAAATTATAGGCAGTAAGTAGTGACAGTGAACTGTGAACAATAAAACAGAGCAGTGAAGGCAGCAAGCTACTGTATCTCAAAAAGAAAGAAGAAAGAGAAACGAAGAAGAGGACTGAACTCTGAAGAGAAGAAACGGAAAAAGAAGAGAAGAAGAAATCTGAAGAAGAGAACTCAAGAAGAAGAAGAAGAACTGAAAAGAAGAAGAAAAAAAAGAGGTATCTAGCAGCAACTCGTGTGATGAAGGAGGAGAAGAGACGCGAAGGGAAGAGGAGCAGCAACTCGAGCGACTGAAGGTGGAGAAGAGATCGCAAGGAGAAAACACGACTGAAAGTTTGAAAATAGAAAAAAAAAACCTAATTTTGACTAATATTATTTAGTCAAATCTTTTCAAAAATTAAAAAACCAAAATGGCGCTGCCATTTACGTCGCCTTCTGGTCGCCTTAGGTCGCCATTTTGATATCGCCTCGCCTCAGTGTAGAATGGCGAGAATGGCTCGCCTCGCCATATCGCCTTTGGCGAATGGCGCTCGCCATTCATAACACTGGACATGTCTACTTAGTAGTCACTTCTTTCCTTTCAACTTTCCTGTATCTTATTATAACAGCTTTGTTAGTAATGCCCTGTGACTTAGCTCTAGATATTAGGTGCTGATGAGGAATCACGGAAAATCTCTATGTAATGTTTTTTACTGTTTGTTTCGCCTCCTTAAAAAGGCTATGCGTTAGTTAGGTACAGTTCTGTAGGATATTTCTTTGGCTACAAATATTACAATCTAAGATATATAGAATTGATAGTCCCTCATCACTTCTATGCAACAGGTTGACTCAAGATGGATAACTATATCATAGAAACCATTACATCATATGAAATTTCTCCTTAGAAACCAAAAAAAATAACTACATGATTAACTACATAAAAACTATCCACTTAGGTTAAATGGAGAACTAAACAATATCAGACAGTCAGACTACGCATTTTCAGGTACACCAAGGTTATCAAACAGACTCAGGGAACAAGATAAGATTGTTTTCTAAAACTATAGTCGGTGAAGACCAAGTAATATAACCAAATCACGTAACTATTCATACATCATAGCCTTCCTATAACAGATACCTGAAACTCACCAATACCAGGATACCTCCATCCCATCCTTTCAGAAAAAGAAGGGTACTTTAGCTCCCCAGAAGCTCCAAGTCCAATTTCAACAGCAGAAATTAGACCATCAGTGAACAAGTCGTCAAATTCAGTGCGGAAGCTTCTCATCAAATCAAAGTAAACCTGCAATTTTGGATTTCAAACTAGTGATCAAAATAACTAATATTTAGTTACAATTTAGACTATTACAATTTTATTTCTTTTTAGTTTTCACTTTTGTCTCAGCATCAGCAAAGGCAATCAAACGGAGAAAACACTCTTTTATGTAGGAAATGATATATCACTCAGACTTCTATTTTTATTTTTTTAATAGAAAAGCTGTCAGACTTCTATTTACAACAGTCACATTACCTTTCACTTCTAAAACTAATCTTGTGGAAAGTTCCTCAGAAATACAAATTATTCATTATCCAGTTGGCAATACAATTTACATGATTAGAGAGATATTCCCTTCAAAGAATCAGGGAACGTTAGCTTTTCTCATTTGAAAGGAATAAAAGGAAAAATTAATACCTCGATGGCAGTTCTACCTCTTAATACTCGTTCTTTGTCGATGCCCCAAGATAGGCATTCAGTGTTCCTTCTTCCTTGACGATCTGTGAAGAATATATCCTGATTGTCTTTGCCTATCTCCAGAACCCACTGAGGAAGGGATATGAACATGCCACTGGTATCACTTCCTCCATTTTCATGAAATGCCATTACAACCTTTGTGGATAAAAGAAGAAATTACATATCTATTATTGGGAATCCACCCATAAATAGCCTAAACAAGCTCAAGAAATGTCTTAATGCAAACATAAAGTGGGAACATATATCAATTGCCGCTTTCTTCTGGTTGGGTTACTTTCCCCTCAAGGAGTGAGGGGAATAATATTCCAGAATATAGATGTAATGAGGCATCGTAAGAATGAATTGTTTGTAAGACACTGAAATGACTAAAGCAGGAAAGGCCAGGGTTCTTTCCACCAACGGATGACTAGTTTAAGACTTGTTAGAAATTTGGCGAATCAATATGAGTATAATATAAACAAAGAGTGGTTTAAGACCTGCAGTTTCATATTGAAATCACGGATTATTTTGAACAATTCTCTGTAGCCAGACCACTCATATTTTTGAGGCACCCAACTTTCAACGATGCCCCACCAGCAATTTACCACAACACCATCGATTTTTAAGGACTTAAGCTGTTGCAACTCCTGTTTAACACCATCAGGATCCATCAACTGGCAGAAATTGTTGATTACACCACTCTGCCACAAACAAAGCCATGATCTAAGTATGGATAATTAGAATGAAAATGGAATGTGTATAGATATGATGCCAACTGTTTCCTTATGTTTTATTTTGAATGGTGAACATGGAAAGACAATTAAAAATGAGAGAGAAATCTGAAAGCTTGGCCTCCTCCTTTTACATGTAATGAGGAACAAAAATATATTAAGGAAAAAGCTGCTTACAGAAAGCATAACAAAAACAGGGACGTATTGAGTCTCTGAAAAACTACTTCCATGCTCCCCACAGTGAAGTTCTTGCATGAGCTGCAACAAATAACTTGTTAGATATCCACCGACGGGAGAACAAATGTATCCAGTATACCAACCTTCAATTAAAAAGAGCTTACAATTATACAAGCAACCATGTTGTATCAAGAACAACTTAATCTGTTCTCTGCTGCTGAGATAAAATCATACTACTAGGGTCTTTGAAGCATGAAGAGTTGATCTCAAAATAAACTTCCAAAATGAATGTGAGATATTGAAAGAAGAAAGTCAACATTAAGATCTTCCATTGTTGTTGGGAGAAAAGTCAAAACCACTCAAATAAATATGTCGGAAGTGGAACAAGGAATTACTACGTCAACTATGTCATCTCATACGCAGCTTAAGTAGCATGAACACAAACACAGAGAAAATATTTTTTGAGAATTTGCAGACATGACACAAACAAGAAAAGGCATTACATCCTCATATATGACTTCATATGTAGCTTCAATCTACCAAAAAAAAAATCAAAAAGAAAACATGAGCTGCAGTTCCAACATTAATTTCACAGGTTCCTGCATTATATTTAAGTCAGTCAACATCAGTTATAAATAGAGAGACAGAGAGAGAAAGAGGGTGAAAAGAATGCATCTAAAATCCTCCAAAAGACAAAAAGAACATAAAACCTGATACTAAACAACTCAAATATAGTAGCAAGTCTCCGCCTCCCCTCTGATTTGGAAAATGGACAATTTGTATCTTCATAAGTTCTCATTTATGCTAAAACAATTCAATTAGTTGTATTAACAGTGCTACATTGCAGTCAAATGAAAAGATGGGAAACGTTTAAGATGGTGGAATACATCATGATAAATAATAAACCCCAAAGTCACGTTTAACATTACTTTTAACGTACATCATCCTCAGCTTATAAGAACTTGATTTACCTGGCCTGCCTCTAAACATCCTGTAGAATTCATTGGACTGGTACTTGTGAATTTATCAACCTTCGTATCACTTTCTGTGACCACAATAGAATCAAAAGATGCTGGCGATAAACTCTCATTGATCCTTGGAACTGATGGCTGACAGTCCACAGAAGCTCTGGTTGAGCAATTTCTAAAGGAACTGCCAGAAACTGGGCTCTCAACAGACATCACCTGATAAGTCCCCTATGAAATTTATTCAGTGGTAGTGATAATTAAGACATCATTTTTGTTGGCAGTTTAATGTTTAAACAGAATATCAAGAAGATCAAATGCCAATGAGACAAGATGTTATCTTTGCAGCAGCAGATGCAGTGAAAACAAAATAACTCCAAGATAAATTATGAATTGGTATGTATTATTTCAAAGCAATGTATTTTCAGAAAACATCTTTAAAAAGACCATATAAACATAGATTCAAGACTTCAGAATCTTCCAAACGCATTGACTGATTGAAGGTAACATGCCTAACAATGAAATCTACAATCTCAAGAAAAAGTGTAATATCTGTTAGTAATAAATGGTAATAACAAACGTGTTTGGTTCTTGTATTTTCATTTTTATTCTGTACATTCTACAAAAGAAAATAATGATCTCCTCAATTATTACATTAAGTTACAGTTAGAGCACCACATACACCAAAATATCTAGGTACATCATTTATACTTTGTATGTTGTTTTTTCTTTGTTTTACTTTGTTTTATTTTTTTGATAGCATATACTTTGTAAGTTTCTTTTCTAATTATTAAAAGAAACTTCAGTTCTCTTTTCATCATCCAGCAAACTACACCATAGATCATTCCTTTGGTCGAGTATAGGTCAAGATGGCAACTGGTCAAAATCATCCAACATTTTCTCTATTAAATTAGATACATTTAACTGTTTACCTTTTTCCAGTAAATTCAATATCTTCTACAGCGTAAATATGAGTAAGCTAGGAAAGACTTCACATTCAATATACTTGAGGGTAAATTCTGCTTAACCCATTAACCTTTTGGGTTTGGTGAACAGTACTTTAAAAGGTTTGTGGAACAGTACTTCCTTCGGATTAGAAAGCACAAAGAATCTCATTAACTTCAGAGTCAAGGAGAAAAATAAGAGTCATTCACCGGAATGCCAGAAGGACAAAATGTAGTGAGATCTCTCACAACTCACAAGACCAAGAAATATGGAAGAATGACCTAAAACTAAAAACCTTGTCCGCAATGTTGACAAGCTAAAGTAAAATTTTCAAAATTGCAAAGAATAACACCTTCGAAAGAAGGGTCAAGGTATAATAAATTTTGAAACTCTAGGGAAAAATCGTACAAAGCGATAAAGCCAAAGGCATGAATATCAATCTAAATTAATACTATTGCATAATTTTTACTGCTTTATGACAACAACGAACCGGTCTAATCCCACAAGTGGGGTATGGGGAGGGTGGTGTGTACGCAACCTTACTCCCACCTTATCCCGAATATATTTGTTCCTAATCATATTTTTCCTACTCTACCCACATATCAATCTCAACATCCTCATTTCCGCTACTTTTATCTTCTAGACGTGTGAGTTATTGACAAGCCAACACTCCACCTCATACAACATAGTTGATCTAAGAACCACTTTATAAAACATCTCATACAACATAGTTGATCCAAGAACCACTTTATAAAACATACTTTTAAGTCTTCATGAACATTCTTATCACATACGACATCGGATGCAAGCTTCCATTTCATCCACCTCAGTCCAATACAACATGTAACATCATCATCAATCTCCTCATTTCCTTGTATTTATTGACCCAAGATACTTGAAACTTGAACATGACTTGTGTATCAAACCTCATGAGTTAAGTCACTAAACTTGCACTTCAATTATTGTCTTAGTCTTGCTCAAACTGAACCCATTAGACTCCAAGGCCTGTTTCCAAACCTCCGACCAATCGTTAACACAAAAGACATATCAATCTATGATGTTTTTTTATAAGAGCGGTGTCCAGCTATTTTGCGTGCTCCTCGACTATTCCACCAAATACCTATTATCTCCCCCTGCACAAGTTCTGGTAACTCTCTCCCACCAACGCTTAGGCGGATAGCAAGAAATCACCTAACATCTCGTCTCTGCAAAAATTTGACCCCCCCCCCCCACATCTCCCAGAGTTTTACCCACTTTGTTGAAACCTAAGCTACACCACTTGGGTCAAAGGGGTTCTCTATCCCATTGAAGAGGTAAAAGGGGTACAGTTTAATGGATTAAGTGTAATTCACTCTATGCTTCAATAACTAATACTTTTTCTATCTCTCAAATTGGTTTCAGAAAGTGCATTGCATAAAACACTAAAATTATCAAAAGGTAAACTGTGAAAGACTCAAACTTTGGCAAAAGAACATAAAGTAAAAATCCATTCAGTAGTAAATGTGAAAGTTGACACATAAATTAGAACGAAGGGAGTAATTTTAGTAAATATGAACTCACCATATTTGAAGCATTATTCGGAGCAGGAGCAGGAGATTGTCTAAAGGTGGTACCATCAGGCTCAACAGTCCAACCGGCTTGCCGAGCAAGTGCAGCAAGGACATCATTCATATCAGCACGAACAGGAAGTGGAAAATTCCCGTACTGACGAAGTCCAGCAAGCATTCGGCTCGTAATTGCTCGCCGGTGACGTTCTCGTAGCTTCGTTCGTTCCTTCTCCTTCTCTCTCTCTTTTCTGCTCTTATTTATGGTTCCGGCAGCAGCAGCGGCGGCGCTTGTGGCGGCGAAGCCGCGGGGACGGCGAGGTTGGGGATGGGATTGGGGCTGAAGAGGGTGATTCGGGTTTGGATCATCATTCGGGTTGGGGAATTGGGGATCCGGATCTTGGGTATTCGAAATGTGGTGATGGGGATGGGGATTGCTCATTGTTGCATGTCTTCTTCAATTTCCTCTACACTTTTATAGTTCCAAATTTTAGGGCTTTCGGCGAAAAGTCGAATCGAATCGAATCAATTTAAATTGAACTAGATTAAGTGAAAAATAATTGGTAAAAATCAATCTATATATATATTCGTAATCTAGGTGTTTGTTTGTCTGAGTGTTTTCAATTTTATTTAATTATCATTAAAATATTTTGGTATATCACAACTTAATTATATATATGTTTCCTTCTTTTGTTAAAGAGCAAGTGATTTGGTAGCGTTATGTTGTAATATAGTTAATCTTAACGTGTTCTTGAAGATATATTTTATAATTGAGAAAACGACAAAATTTGAATAAATCAAAGTGGAAAATTGACTTAATTGGTTTAATTTGATTCCAACATTTAAAAATCTATTTAGTTGATTAGATTTTTTTTTTAGAAAAACCGACTTACATCGAATTATGAAAACATCTAATTTCAAGTTTGAAAAGGGGCAAAATTGTGTTAAATTGACTATCATTCTAAAATTATTTAATTCTTGATAAATATGAATTAGCATTTTTCTTATGAACAACTATCAAATTTATGTCATTTTTGGAATGGTCCTAATGCTTTCGTCTGTTAAATGTTTCTCAAGAGTTCATGTTATTAGGAGACTATTTTAAATCTACTTAAAACGAAATACATATTTTTAACATTTTCTCCTTTTCATATTCAAAAAATATATATACATATGCATCATTGTATAAAGTGAAATTTAATCTTTAAAAATATATTTGAAAGGCCATAATAATAATGATGTAGCAAGTCTTTCACATGGGGAGTATCAATATGGCGTTCGATAGGCTATGAAGTTACCTATAGTATTGCAATATAATATGAATAGGCGAGTTTCAATATGAGTATTGGATGTTAGATGGGAAATAAAGAAAAATACAGAAGTATAGTATTATTAGTAAATTCATATCGAGTATAAAATATGTGTAGATAAAATGTACATACAGGGAATGTTTGATAGCAGACTAAATTATTCTGAGATTATAATTTCTAAACTAATTTATCTCACATAAAAAATGGGATAACATACATAATCCCATGTTAGAAGGGATAAAAAGAATTATCTCGAGATTAAGCATGAAATAAACTTTATACTATGAGATAATGTATACGGTAAATCAAATGCAATATTTATAGTGTAAATCAAATCAAAGCCTCAACAAAATATTCTTAAAGTATAAGTGCTTCATTTATCGATTATATATGATATATACAAACTGTAATGTAGATTCAAAACGCATGAACTTGATAATCCAAATCATGTGAGCATTATCAATCATAAATTTATAATAGAAATTCATCTTTGAATCATAAACATGCATCACAACACAATCTTTTATCATATGATGATATGAATAATTTTCTTTAGGAAAATGAGTTCTTTAAAAATAAGAAAAATGGCTTTTTTTAATCAAAATAGAGAAAAGAAGTTACATAAATAACATTCCAAGTTCAATTTATTACATCTTTTTCCGACTCACCCAACCCCCAACCCCTACACACACAATTCCGTTTTTCAAGAAAATATTTCATACCAAACACACGAGCCCCTAGGAGCTTGGTTAGGGGGGACCAAGAAACGGGTTGAGTTGGGTTAAACTGGGCTAAAATATATTTTGTGCATGGACAAGGCTAGATACTCGCCGGAATATATAGCGTACAAATGATGTACGTGCCAAATCTTTAAAACACACACACAAAAAAAAGAGTTAAATTCAAGCCAAAATCTAGTCGTGCAATTGATCCTTAGTATTAAGCTTTCGAAATAAACTAAGGTGTGAGTTAAAAAAGAATTTGTAACAAGCTTATATGATTTGGGAGTAACCTTATAAGATAACTAATAAGTTGATTCTTATGTTGTACATCGAAAGTAATAACCGATAAGGTCATTTTAGTTGTAGTAATTACATGTAATATTTTTAGATTCTTTATTTTCTATTTAATAAAAGGAGATTTACTTATAAATATTATTTAAATGACTTGATGATATAAATGTTTATTTACATGAATGATCAATAAAACGCAAATCCTAAATTAAAAAAAGGGCAAAAAAAAGGGTAAAGGAAGGGTCACAATTTAGGGGTGTTCACGGGTCGGTTTGGATCGGTTATTGGTCAAAACCAAAATCAAACCAACTTAATCGGTTTTAAAATTATCAAAACCAAACCAAACCAAATATAATATACATTTATCGGTTTGGTGGTTATCGGTTTCGGTTTGGTTTGGTTTGGTTCGGTTATTCGATTATTAAACATACATAAAAATAAAAGAAACAATTCATTCAAAATGTGAAAAAAGTAACAACAATCCATTCAAAACGAAAAATAGTTAGAATGACTTAAATTACTGAACTTTCGATCACTAAATTTACTATCAATAAAACTTTAAAATTCACTATATTGGCCTAGAAGGAAGAGACAATAACATTTTCAGTCCACAAAGAATTGTCATAGACACTCATATACATGAAATCAATAAGATAAATGTTTCATCTTGGACATTTTTGCTTTCAACAAGTAAATTATAAAGAAATTTTAATGAAAATATGTATAAGATCTTTAAAATGGTTTATAAAAATAATATATTAAGTATGTATATTAATAAAATATATGTATATAATTCATCAGTTCGGTTATTTCTTCAGTTTTTTCGAATAAAACCATAACCAAATTAAATACTATCGGTTTTCAAAAAGCTAAAACCAAACCAAATCAAACCCAAATAACATCAATTTTATTTTATCGATTTGGATCGGTTTTAATCCAAACCGTGAACACCCCTAGGTCACATAAAATAGACATTGAATATATTTTTGGTAATCAAGTTAAAGATGATTTGTTCATATATCTTTTTCCTACAATTATAGGTGGCAAATGCGTGTGTGTGGGGTGTATGGAAAGGGGCAAAGGGGATTGAGATGAATTTGAACGCATCAAATTGTGTTGAGTTAATAAATAGACGAGTTAATTGATTTGTGTAAAAATTATTTGGGCTAAAATATTGGTTATAATTTAATTTGTTTAATTCTTATTAAATTTTAATTATTTTGTGCTTTTATAAGTTTTTAGTATTTTATAAGCTTATTATTTTTTATTTATTATGACTATATATAAATAACATATTCAACAAAATAAAATATCTTTTTAACAAGATTTCTCACAAATTAATTTGCACTAAATATGATGCCAAATTTTAATGAAATAAAATGAATTTGAGCTATTATATGGGGTCTATTATAGGCTTGTATAATGTATCCTTCATTAAATAGTAATCTTGACTTATAAGGCCAAAATTGGTAGGTAAAACTTAAAAGCAGGTCCATTTCTGTATTTATATGTGTTATTATCAGAAAAAATGAAATTAAAAAACAAAATTGCAAAAAGTTTTTAGCTAAGAAAAGTATTTCAGTATTGCAGATGCTATAATTAATTAGTTAATTTTATCACATGCATGTATCTTGGAAGAATAAGCATCCAAATTTACCCCCCACCCCACCCCCTCGTAGTAATATTGATTTACTTTTGGTAATAAATAGATGAACATTTATCATATGTAAATTTAGGTGTATATAATACACATCAATCGATAGTACAATATATTCTCAATCTGAATCAGAATAAATATGTTTTCGAACCTTCTCTTTAAATTCCCCCCACAAGTTGCCTTTAAGAATCAAGATGACTTAAGTTAATTATTTTGAAATACTAGGTTTTGAATCGGTGGAGAAATTTCTTCAAATTTATGGTAAGCTTCTTATTCAATATATTTTTTGGTGAAATAATTAAGTTTTTTGTTTAGAGAATTTGAGATCTTAAGTAAAAATAAGGGATTTTATCTCATTAAAAAATTGGATAATAATTAGTATTTTTTTTCCAAATAACCGTGGTGTTCTCCTCGACTAATTTCAAAGGATATTATGAATTTTAGACCTTTAACAAATGTTTTGATTATGTGTTTTATAAGGTGCCAGAGACATTAGGAATATTCCTCTTTTCTTGGTTTTGAAGAACTTTAATTCATTTATATATGTTTTATTTGAGCTTAAGAAACACTAAAGCTTCAAGATTTGCACATAAATTTTAAATTTTTATTTCAATTTATTTTGTTGAGATATTGTGAGTAGCTTGAAGTTTGATGAAACATCACCTTAATTAACTTTAAATTAATTTGTTGTTATATTGATTTTGTTGCTACTCCATGACTTGCTTTTTTGGTTGAGAAAGTATGTCTTGAAGACACTTCAACAAATTAGTTATTATTAGAGGGTATAAATTATAATTTTATACTTGGATTATGAATGTCTTAAAAATCACATGTTAGGCATACAATGTACCCTTTAACTTCACCTCATTTTATATTGGCACAATACATAAATATGACCTTTAACTTGGCTTCAACGAACAATTATACCCTCCAATTTTGAATGTGCACAAGTAGACACTTAAACTTGTATAAAATTGAACTAGTAGACACAAGTGTCCTACATGACACAATACACGTAGGACGCCATGTAGGACACAAAATTGCCATGTAGGACGAATGTGTCCATTTGCTCAATTTTATACAAGTTTAAGTGTCTACTTGTGCACACCCAAAGTTAAAGGTCATAGTTGCCAACTGACGCCAAGTTAAGGGTCATGTTTATGCATTATCCCTTTTATATTTATGCCCTTCAACTTTGGTTCTGCACAAGTAGACACTCAAACTAGTATAAAGTTCAATAAGTAGACACATGAGTCCTACGTGACATAAAACATGTAGGACACCACGTAGGATGCAAATTGCCATGTAGAATGCCACATAGGATGTGTGTGTCTATTTGTAAATTTTATACAAGTTTAAGTGTTTACATGTGCACACCCAAAGTTGAATGTCATAAATGTGAAATGATGCCAAGTTAAAGGGCATATTTATGTATTATACCTTATTGTTATGTGGAGTATTTTTGTAAGAGAATTTTAGTGAATTTTGTATATATTCTTTGTTTTTTAATTTTTTTTAATAAAAAAAAGCACTTATTTTGAATAATAATTCTAAAAGGCTAAAAACCACTTATTATGAACCGAAAGACATAGTAAATAATGAACTGTCAATAAGTGAATGTGTAAATATAGCTAAATTACATTAGAATTTACGCGTTTTTTTTGTATGGACATATGAAAAAAGAAATAAATATTGCTAAAATCTAGCTCGTGCTTCTCTATTTCACCTACGTTATCAATATAAAAATGCCTGCAAGTTGCAGATTTTTTTTAAAAAAACACGATAAAATTTATTTCCATCACATTATTCGTGGAATCAAAGGTTTTATTTTAATCACGAGGTAAGAAATCCACATTTATTCTTTTTCAAAAAAACTTTCTCAAATTTAATGTTGCTTTTTGAAGAGAAAAAACAAATTAATGTTGCTATTCCTTCCTTACTATTCTGTTTAATTGATGCAATTTACCTCAATTAAACAAGAGTTTATGTTATATCTCAAATATCAACAGGTAATCCATCTTAAAATAAGATATCTGTAATTTTGAAAAATAAAAATATGTTAATTCAGTGCACTAATCATGTATATTACCTAAACATATTAAACAATTGGCTAATGCATGTTGTTTTTAAATATACAATATATATATATATATTCAATATTTTTATAGATTTTATGAAGTCTCTGATGATTTATTTTTTGTTTAATTATTTGTTGTAGAAGCATGGAAATTACAAAAATATTGCAAGGATTGTGCCTACTGATTTGTTGTTTGATTATGCTAAATGACAAAGTTGTAATTGGAGAGGATGAAACCATGGTTGATTTAACTATTCTTGAAAGTGCAGTGTCAAAAGGAGCTGGTAAAAATCTTTTCTTGTATATATTTATATATATATATAATATATATATATATATTTGAAATAATATAAGAATTTGACTAATATATGATGTTAACTTTCATATACTAAAACAATTTATAAGAATTTTTATACTATCAAGTCATAATGTGTATATATACCTGAGTTGAATTCCTTAGTTAGTTTCCTAATAATATTTTATGCAATTACGAATATTAAATTAATAGACGATTGGATGAATTAAAATGAGTTAAATTAATAAATAAGTCATCAACTCTGCCTAGTTAATTGGGTTGAAATGAGTTTAATGATTGATATGAGGTAGCTAAACAATGATCAATATATAATGGCTTAAGTTTTAGATGGATTGAATCTAACTCGATTAAGATATACTAAGTTAATAAATAAACGAGTCATGTTAAAACTTAAACAAATTTGACGAATCACATATTTATAAATTAATTTTACCACTCTTATTTCCATTTTATTATATGCTTCTAGTTTGCTTGGATGGGACTCCTCCAGCATACTATTATGAGAAGGGACATGGAGAAGGCGCTAATAATTGGATTATCTACTTTAGGGTAAGCGTCATGCAAAATTATTTTTTAGTTTTAATTTACGTGATATTTTATAGAATTTTATAATCAAATAATTTTTTTTTAAAATGACTAAAATTTTATTTCAAACTTTTATACTTGGATTTAGGGTGGAGAATGGTGTTATAATGTGATGGATTGTCTTGCTCGTACAACGACAGAAAGAGGTTCTTCAAAATATGCTCCAAAACAAAGATCATTTTATGGAATACTTAGCAACAATAAGACAATTAATCCAGGTAAAATATATTTAATTAGTACTTAAAATAATAATAAGACAATAATCGTGCTTTCATTTAATTATATTAATTTATGTTTTTTTTTTTTTTTTTAGATTTCTACAATTGGAATAGAGTTATGGTTATTTATTGTGATGGATCATCCTTCACAGGAGATGTTGAAATAGTTGATCCGGTACACCATCTTTTAACTCAATTATTTGCATATATTAATTTCTTACAAAATAAATATTAAAAGAATTGGAGTATTTATTTTGTTGTTGTTTTCAGTTTAGTTGGTCAAAATATTTTTTAATTAAAAATATGAAAAATAAGTTCGATAAGTAGTACTCCCTACTGATAATTATCTCCTCCGATCCCTCAACCCCTTCACTCCCACCTGACTCCCATCTTATCCCCTCATCCTCCACTTTCGATCGTATTTGACTTGATTATATATAAAAATATTTTTGAGATAATATTTTCTATTTACTTATCAAATATCTGAATATAAGTAGAAAAAAACATTTGTGTTCCAAAATAGTTTCTATGGAAAATATTTGCTTTTATATATATTATTATAAAATTAATCAACTAAGCATTTTTCTCATATTATGCTAATGTTTTATCAGATTACTAACCTTCATTTTAGAGGTGCAAGGATTTTCCTTGCGTTGATTGAGAATTTCTTGGAGAAAGGAATGAAGAATGCAAAAAATGTATGTCTCTGAAGTATTAATTTTTTAAGTACACATTTAATTGATTGTTTAATTATATTATATTTTAATATAATATATATTTGGTTGTTCTTATTGTTCCTTGTTTTCTGAATGTTATGTAATGTAATGTCTTACGTGTTATTTGTTATATCGTTATTACTTTTAGATTTTCCTTTTCAAATTGCTTTGATATGTATTATTTGAGCAGATGATCTTTCGATAACAACTTCTTTACCTCTAGGAGGTAGAAGTAACGTTTGTTAACTCTATCATCCTCAGACTTCAGATTATGTAACATTACACTGAATATATTGTTATTATATTATATCTCAATATTAGTAACACATGAGTACATATAAAGCGTTTTGAGGAAGTTACACATTTGTCCACTCAGCCAATAATATTTACGATTGCTAGGCAATATACATATATTATTATACTACCCATATATACATTTACTTATTTAGACATTTGATAGATATTATTTTGAGTGGATGACTATTTAAGTTAATTTCTCGAGCATTTTTCGAGTGCGTTAAGTTATTCTACTCTTGTTTGGCAGGCCATTTTAAGTGGTGGTTCAGCTGGAGGATTGCCTGCTTTAATCCATTGTGATCGTTTTAAAGCTCTTCTTCCTAACTCAGCTAGAGTTAAGTGTCTTGCTGATGGTAGCTATTTTCTCCACAGGTAAGATTTAACCTAATTAAGAGTCGACAGGGAGTTGCTCGGATCATAAGCACTCCTCAGGTTAATTTTGTTAGATTAAAATAATTAGATGTTGTATGCAGAAATCTAATAAAGCAAACCTAGAAAGATGATAAATCAGACAACAAATATATATATATCAAAGGAGACACAATAAGTTCACGAGATCATGAATATTTCACTATATAAAAAACAGTACAAAATATCGATAGAAATAATAATCCTTATAATTCATAACCAACAAAGTTTGCTCATTTTTCCGGTCAATGCTATCTACTATATATATATATATATATATAATTTTAACCTCATATATATCGTATAGTATTTTGAAGAAGCGCGAACCCCTTAATTGTTAATTTGTGTAACAGGAAACACAAGAAGGAAATGACATTCATGGATACTGTTAATGAAGGACTGATCAAATTACATGTACAATTCCTCTTCTTTTTTTTTTTTTTAATATATATAATATTCCATATATCCTCACAATATTCAATATTTGTTTGTTTAATTTATTTTTTTAATCAAATGTAGCATTCAACCAATATGTTACCATCATCTTGTACATCAAAAATGAACCCATCCTTGGTAAGAATCGATAGTTATTTACTTTCTCGATCGAGCTCATCGAAACGTAATGAAACTAATTAATGTTATGTCTAATGAATTTGCAGTGCCTTTTTCCACAATATTTTCAACAAGGAATCAAGACACCATTTTTCATAGTCAACTCAATGTTTGATACATTTCAGGTCAATTCAACTCTCCATTAAGTTCATGAAAAAATTTAGAATTTAATTGATATCTAAGTCTCTTAATTTTAAAAAATCAAAATTTTTAATTATATATCTTACAGGTCTGATTATTTGTGTTTGATTTTCACATGAGCAACATCATGAGTTCATGACACCTATTAAACTTCCAAACAAATTTTAAAAAAACGTACAAATGGATTTTTTCATAAATAGCTGACCGAATTTACTGTTTACTTGTACTAATATATATGTATACCTATATTTTAGTTTAAGCAGTTGAATAAGTGATTATTTAGATTAATTTTATTTTGTTTATTGCCTTGGATTAAAATTCTTTATCTTGAAATGTTTCCAGATAAACAAGACTTTTCCTGGTTATTATGAAGATCTTTTTAGTAATACTTGCTCAACTTCTCTTGTTAAAACTTTACAAGGTTAGTAATAACGTCATAATTAGCTATGCCTAATTGTCAAATTTGTATTTAATTAATTATGAATTAAACATGTGAAATTTTGAAATTTAACCTTTTTTTTTTGTTTTATTTCAGATTTCAAACAAGATTTTTTAAATGCATTACCCAAACAAAGTAATTCTTCATCAAGAGGAATGTTTATTGACTCTTGCTTGATTCATTCCCAAATAACAAGTGGTGTTGGTTGGAATGGATTCTCCGTACATAATAAGGTCAATTTTAGTTATTGAATGAATTTATTTTATTTTAATTCGATCTAAAAAAAATAAAAAATTAAACTTATAGAATATAATTTTTTTTTTCGATTTGCAGACAATTGCAGAGACATTTAGCGATTGGTACTTCGATCGAAGTCATGTACAATTGATAGACAAGCCAGATTTGCCATTAAATTGTTACAGTTTTCCCTCTATTACAAGTTTTTGCCCCTAAAATATCTACAAAAATCTCAAATATGTATTATTTTCAGAAGAAGCAATTGATTTATGCATTTAGTTTTATGCACTTTTGTGTATTTTTAAATCGTGCCCAATGTTGGGAACACTTTGTTTGGATGGTTGTTACGTATTGTTTCATAACGTATCGTGTTGTACATTGTATTGTTTTAATGAATATAGTGTTTGGATAGATTATATTGCTCTCTATTGTTACATAATGCCACACATCGATAATTTGAATGATAAATCTATAAGAAAATTAGGATACGGGGTAAAACTACTATGAAAAAGATAGGGTAAAAGATGAAATATAATTATTAAATAATAAATAGAGACAAAATAGGAAGAAAATATTAAGGTAACAATGCGATCACATCAAATCGATCGTTACACGTCTTTTCGTCATTACTTAACGATGAATTTAAACGATACGATACAACATAATTTAGGTAACAAACTAACAATCAAAATAAATATTATATCTAAACTTAAAATACAATATAATACAATACAATACAATACAATACAACGGATAACAACCATCCAAAGGAATGAGAAAAGACACCTTTTAGATTGCTATAATTATAGGACACCTTTTATTTTACTCCTAATCAGATATTTCTATAGTAGTTATATATATAAGAATATTGTAAGTTTAATATCATTAGTTAGAGTAATAATTTTCACAAATAAAGTTAATATGCAACAGAGCAATAAATATTCCTTCATTATTAATTAAAAATTATATATTTAATTTAAATTTAATTAAATTTCAATAAAAATATCAACCACGAATTTTAAAACATTAAAAAACTAAGTCAGAAAAGATATGCAGTTGGTGAATGACAGCTTGGTTCAACAATAGCTAACGGACTAATTTATTTCGAATCCCATCCGAAAGAAGTGAGAAAATAATCCTAAATTTGATAGGATATTAATATAATTAAATGGTCGGAGCCTGCTCTTCTTAAAAAGTGAAAAAGAAGTAGCAATTAGTGAGATTCAAACATACAAATCAAAGCGCTTGAAACTATTGTGCCATAACATGTTGTTATGTCAAGAATCTCCAAAATACGTTATTTAATCACTATATTTATCATTTTACTTGTATGTACGATATTTTTTCAATGAAGGGTGTCTAAACAAAAGTGTAGCTCTGCTCCTGATTTGGCCAAACTTTTAAAATTAACTTTTTTTGAAAGTATTTTTTAGAAATGTATCTTTGATGAAAAGTCGTTTGCATTTGTCTTATAAATTTTAAAAACACTCTTGAGCCGCAATTAATGTTCAAGAGTGTTCATTGGTCAAATTAATAAATTAATTCATGTTCATTTATTAGAAACTTGACTTTAAGAAGAGATTAAAAAAAAAGTACAATGATAAACTTACCTAATTTGTTAAAAAATATGAAACTTAAAATACTGACAACTAAATAGAAACAGAGGAAATAACTTATAAGCTATAAGCTAAAAAGCATAAATTTTGTCGTATCCAACTTTTAGCTTATAACTTATTTTTCGTACTTTTTTTAAACCTAAATATAAGTATTTAAAAATATATTTTTTCTTTATTAAATATCATAAAAGATAATAAAAACAAAAAAAGTATTTAACATAAATGAATTGAAACATCCTCTAAGCTATTAATTTAAATATTCATCTTATCCCGCGTATCAAACAAAACAGTATCTTATATATGTTTTAAAATAATCACCGGCATTCACGTGCATGTCAAAAGAATTTAAAATCCTTTTAAATTATGGATTGGCTTTCCTAGGCTCTAGCTCTCTCTATGGTCCTACTTGGAAAAAGTGAGACATGAAAAAAAAAAAAAATGTCCAAAATGAAATTAAAAAAATTTAGCGGACGTTTGACTATATTTTATTGTAATTTTTTTAAATAATAATTTTTTATTTTTATGAATAATTTAGAGTGGAAAAAATAAAATTAACTTTTTGTTATTTTTCAAATTCTGAAATTTAACTTCAAATTGAATTTCGAAATTTCATGGTCAAACGTGTTTTTTCTGAGTTCAACTCTAGGAAAAAGTGATTTATTTAAAGAGAGAAGTATTGAAAACACCTTTAAACTTGATACGAATTATTAGTTTCATTTTCAAACAATCGACAACCTGAAAAACACCCCTTTACTTGATTAACTGAACTTGCATACGTCCTTGATCTATCAACATGAGTGAAATACACCCCTAAATTCTCGTCAAGTTTATGAGTACTGTTTTCAATACTTCTCTCAACTTTTTATAAGAGCTCCACACTCATACAAGAGTTCGAAATCACATGTCATAAGACATATCATGGGTGTATTTAAATTGAGTTAGACAAATAAAAATATATTTTAAAAAATCAATAATTAAAAGATAGAAGCTAGTATTTCACATCAAATTCAAAACCGTTTTCAATATTTCTCTCAATTTTTTCTTAATCATCAAACGTCTATTATTCCATTTTTCAAGGGTCCGTTTATACATAATTTCTTATATTATTATTATTATTATTATTTCAAATAGACTATTACATTTAATAGGCTTATATATTTTTTCAAAAAAAAAAAAACTCATGACAAAGAAAAAAAAGAAAAGACATCACTCCATCTCTCAATTTTCAAATTTCACTTCAACTGTTCTGTCCATTCATTGAATAGAACGCGTTAGCCGATAAAGCTTCCATCACTCAGCACATGGTTTTTGTCTCTACTTATTAGCAACCAACTTTTTTTTAAAGATAACAATAATATATTTAGTGTATTTTTACGATAAAATTTAAAAATTATACTAATATAAATATAAATTTATTTTAATGGACTGTTAATTCAAAAAATATATATCAAAGCAACTTAAAAAGAGAAAATACAAAAAATGCAGAAGTAACAATAACAACATATATAGTGTATTTCTACATATAAAAGCTGAAAAAGGATAGTGCTCACATATATCTTATCCATTTCTTCAGAAAAAAGAGAATAATTTCGATATCAATTTATGAAAAATATTTCAAAGCAGTTTAAAAAGAGAATACTAAACTATAGAAATATCAATAACAATAACAAAATATTACGATAATTAAACACAGAAAATAACAAGTTAAATTAGTTTTTTAAGCCACTTACAAATCTTTGTTTATATTTAATAAGAAATCTCTATTTATATATATATTAAAATATTTTCTTTTCAATTTATAATTGACCAAAAAATCCTCGAAACTTAACAACATTAATTTTTCTTAAACAAAAAGTACATAATTTAATCACCTTCGAAGAAAATGTGTTTAACGAATGAATGTGTGTCGGCAGCTTCCTTTTTTAAAATAATTTAGTTTCTTTCTTTATTCTGACATATTAAAAAAGCCTTTATACTATATGCACTTTATTTTTCATAAAAAAAGAGAGAGAAAAACAGCTTTAAGGTTGGATTTTTCTCTTCTCTTTCTTCAATTTGGATATATAACAAAACTAAGAAAACTTTTGAAAAGATTCTTATTCTACAATATTAAATTAAAAAAAATGAGTAAAAACATGTTAATTAATTAAGATGGAGTCTTTGTTATTTATTTAATTTTTTTGATAAGTGAGTTTTTGTGAATTGAATTATTTTTCTTGATAAACTATTTTTTTATATCTAAAGTTTGATACATTGTTAGTGTGAATATATTTTTAAGTCAATGATGAATTTAAGATTATAAAATTTATGAATTTTTAGATAATTTCAAGTTAATGTGCAATAATAATTAAATTCATAATGAATATTTATAAATATGTAGTTAATATTTTTTTAATATATATAATCTGGTGATTTGAACAATAGTTATTGATTTTATGTGAATTTGCACGATATATATTAAATTCATCATTGTTTACGGTGCTGTTTAATTATTTAAAGAGTTTCTAGGGATAAATTTTCTTAAAATCATATAATGTATTTAAAATAACAAGATAAGATTTAAAAAATAAAATATTTTACATATTTTAAATTTTAAATTACAAAAGTTAAAGATCTCTCTTACTATACTACTTTACTAAAGGAAGTTTTAAAAGAAGCTTTCAAAATATATCTTTTGAGAATCTTTAACGTACAATATTATCCACAAAGATTGTGGTGGAGTAGTAAAAATTTAGTCAGAAAGGCATTTTACCTATGTTATTTTATCTTTTAAAATATTTTTATCCTTTTAACTTTAATACCTTTTAGCTAAAAAATAAAAAAAAGATTAGTTTATTTTAAAATAAAAAAGATATTATAATTTTTAAATTTTTTTTGGCCATTTAACATTATCCAAAAATTTATTCATTTTTAATTATAAAATTTGGTTTGAGTCCCCCTAGATAAAGAGTCGCCTTTGTTAAGGAATATTTTATTCCTAATATGATTTTTCTGACGCAAATTGAAATTTAATCAATCTTCAATATAAATATCGAACCCAATATGAAACAAAAAAACCCGTTAAATGTTACAAAATTATGTCAACATGTAAATTAATTTATGACATTAAATTCCATTAATAGTGAAAAGAACTCACGAAGTCATTACAAATAAATAAAAATACTCCCTCTATTTTAATTTATTTATTCAATTTTTAATAAAATGTCTTTCTAATAATATTTCAATTTTCCTTTTCAAATTACATATTTAAGATTACAAAATGATATTTTGATAACATATTTTTAATTTAAAATTGGAAATTTAAAAATCTTTATAATTTTTTAAATTCTATATCAAATCAAAACCAGACAAACAAATTATAATGGAGGAAGTATATAACTTTTTCTTTTTTAGTACTATAAATATATGCTTCTACTCTATGTCTCATCCACCATTTGCTTTTGGGACCCCTGTTTTTTTGGTCCAAAAATAATATTTCTCACAGCTGGATTTATTATACTGCAGATTTCCACACAAATAATTCATTTTCAGATTATTTTTTTCTTCCTCAAAATCTTTGCTATTCCAGGTAATTAATCATATATTGAACTAATATTTCAGTTCTGTATTTTTAGTAATTTTTATTTTGTTGGTTCTGAAATAGGTTTGTTTGATTATTCTTTACATTTTCTGTATCATATGTTTTAATGGAAATAAAAGAAGAAAATAGTAACATTAATGGTTTAAAAAAATGAAATTTTTGCTAAATTTGTAATATAGAAAGTATTAAATCTTTCTAAAAACGATATGTTTTTCTTTTCTTGGTTTCACTTAAATTTTTAGGATTTTTTGGTTATTTATATTATTTTGTTTACATAATTTAATTAATATATGCAGGATGGTAAAAGGGGCAATGCAACTATGGCTACGTGCAATATTTACTTTGCTAATTGTTTTAATTACTGAAGGACATCCAGTTGATATTACTTATCTACAAAGTGCAGTAGCTAAAGGAGCTGGTAAGAATGTTTTTTTTTTTTTCTGATTAGAGTCGGAGCTAAAATTTTGAGTTTACGAGTTCTGGATTCTAGAAAAGGTAGCTTAGTGTGTTTTAGATATATTAGTTATACACAAATACAAGGTTAAGGGTTAAGTGAACTCGAACTTGTAAGTTGAACTGTAACTCCGCCCCTGGATCTAATGTAGAAGTCACGGGTTTGGCTGAACCCGTGACTTTTGATTCGAACATTATGTATGTTTATGTGAAAACAAGTATAGATGGAGTTAACATATATTTGTCGTTTGAACTTGGAGTTTATTAGTTTAAATTCTGAATCCGCCATTAACTCTGGAAAAAAATTCAAGAATGTGGACATATTTTAATTTTGATGGCAATGAATCAAAGTAATTATCCTTTTAGTTTTTGGGTGGGGGTTGGGGGTAACACATAGAGGCGGAATTAAGATTTTGAGTTTATGAGTTCTGAATTCTAAAAAGGGAAAAAGGCCTAATATATCCCTTAACTTTGTCATTTAGAGCTGATACTCGTTATGAAAGTAACTCGTATATACCCTTACCGTTATACAAATGACTCACATATATCCTTACCGTTACAAAATGAGTTCACATATACCCTCTATCTAACTGAAAAAAATAGTTTTAAATGACAAAGTTGAGGTGTATACTAGGTTTTAAATAATTTATTTATACATTATTAAGTGAATTTTTTAACACAAACCAAAGTGAATGTGAACTCATAAGCAGAACTGTAGCTCCAACCCGAGATATAATGTAGAGTTGCTCTTCTGGTTCGAACTTTCTGTATGTTTATTTTGTGAAAACAAGCATGTATGGCATATAGATTCAACTTTAGAATTGATGATGTCTAAATCCTGAATCCGCCACGGACTCTGTAAAAAAAGAAAAAGATTCAAGAATATGAAAATGTGGTGATTTTTTTTATGTCAATGCTGTGTTTTTGCAGTATGTTTGGATGGAAGTCCACCAGCATACCATTTTGATAAAGGATTTGGAGCTGGAGTTAACAATTGGTTTATCCAACTTGAGGTTTGTCTCTTTATAACAATTTGGATCATTTCTCGATTTGTTCGTATCATCTTTGTTAGGGGCCATGTTAATCTTCTCTGTGTTATTCCAATCATCTCTGTGGTTCGTAGTCTTATTTCAGTCCAATCGTTAACCTTTCCCCTTCAAATTCTTGAACTAAGATAGTTGAGATATGCGTAAGCTGTCCTGGATACCCCGTTATCAAAAATGAGGAAAAAAAAAACTAGATTGAACTTTTGCTGGTGATTTACGAACAATTATTTTGGACTGCCTGCATGAATTTGCATTTGAATTCATCCGATGACTTCAGGGAGGAGCATGGTGTAATAATGCTACGACTTGCCTTGAACGTACAAAAACACGATTGGGATCATCGAAACTAATGGTAAAGACAGTGTCTTTCTCAGGAATTTTGAGCAACAAGGCTAAGTTTAATCCAGGTAGAGCTTTTCACCCTTGTACATAGACATTATTTTCACGCCTTTCTATTTTTAAACATTATTCTAATTGATTGTGTTTTGGAAATTGTAGACTTTTACAATTGGAACAGAATTAGAATTAGATATTGTGATGGATCATCCTTTACTGGTGATGTTGCAGCAGCCGATCCGGTAATTCTATGTTAAAACACGATACAATTATTGATTTGGTATAAACGACGAGTTGTGCTAGTATCGTTATATCATTGATTCTTAATGGACATGTTCAATTATGACAGAAAACAAAAGTATTCTACAGAGGAGCCAGGATTTTTTCAGCTGTTATGGAGGATTTCTTGGCTAAAGGAATGAAGAACGCTCAGAATGTACGATCGATGCATCAATTGGTTACAAATTATTGCAGACGATTATATATGCTCGTCGTGACACATTGTTTAGTTGCTGATAGAAAGTTTTTTCTAATCGTAGGCTATTCTTGCGGGATGTTCAGCTGGTAGTTTGGCTGCAATCCTACATTGTGACAGATTTAAAGGTCTCCTTCCACCGGGTGCTAAAGTAAAATGTCTCTCAGATGCTGGTTTCTTTATCAACACGTAAGCGTTCGTGTTTGTTATTTTAATCATGGCCAACTCTCAAAATTCGCGAGAAATTTAGATTTCCGAGTTGCTACTAAGTAATTTTTTTTTAATTCTCTTGTTGCAGGCAAACTATTTCTGGTACCTCTCATATCGAACAGTTTTACAGTGAAGTTGTTAACACACATGTATGCTTTGTTAACCTATACTCCCTCCGACACTCTTTCCTCTTTTAGTTAGTCTCGAAAAGAATGACATATTTCTATATTTAGTAACAATTTTAACATTAAACTTCTCGTTTTACCTTCACTAAAATGATTTATAGTCACAAATGACTTGTTTTTAGTCCATTTGTTTCAAAAATCTTTCTTCCGTCCTCAAACTCCGTGCCTAGTCAAACACCTTCACATGAATTTGATGGAGAGTAATTCTCTTATCACGTAATCTGTTGGTTGTAATGTCCTCTTCATACCAAAATTGATGTTCAGACCTACAATGAACTGTAAAATTTCGTGTAAAGTCACTAAGGAAGTTCTATTGATTTGATTTTACTTGTACTAAGTGTGTTACATTATCAATTGGATTCAGGGTTCCGCGAAGAATTTGCCTCAATCGTGTACCTCAAGACTGAAACCGGGATTGGTAAGAGAAGTTATTTTCACAAAAAATTATCTTTCCCTTATTTGATGCATCGTCTTATGCGAAAACACCGCTATGTTGCAGTGTTTTTTCCCACAAAACGTTGCGCAACAAATCCAGACACCACTTTTCCTAGTAAATGCAGCCTATGATTCATGGCAGGTCAGTTCATGTCTGAAATTTCTTGCTGATTTACTTCTGTAATATAACCAAAGTTCCACATGAACGTTTCTTTATTCGACTTTCCGCTGCATAAGAATTTAGTCTTCGTTATCTCGAAGTTATTTTATATATAGATACACTATATATGAAGACGTTTTCGCCCTTTAAAATCGTTGATTTTTGCTTATACTTTGTTCTTAAAATTTTCAGATAAAGAACATTTTGGCTCCTGGTGTTGCTGATCCTCGTGGAACTTGGCGCAACTGCAAGCTTGACATATTGAAATGCTCGTCTGCTCAACTCCAAACTATGCAAGGTTAAGACTCTTAAGCCCTTTGTTGTTCCTTCATTCACTCGGAGTACACCGTTAAGCTATTGATCAATGGGAATTCAGAGTACCTATATGTTGGTTATTAAAGTGTGTGATCATCTCATCTAAAAACTTAAGTTGTTAGTGGAGAAAACATAATATTTTCAACACGCCCCCTACATGCACATCTGATTCTTCCTACCACGGGCCACAACACATGTACAAGTGGGAATTCATTTTAATAAAACGAGATCCGATCCCATAACTTCTTGTGCTGATACCATATTGAAGTGTGTGACCATATCTAGCTTTTAGACTTTTGGATGAGATGGTTACACGCTTCAATATTGGTAAAGGAAAACAACCTCAACCAGATTACAGTAAACAACAATATCGAATCAGTCTGTCCTTTGTGGCTAACACTTCAAACTAAAATAACTGGTTATTGTAAGCGTGAAGACGCTAAATTATATGTAATATTTACATTAGAAGGTGTCTTTTAGACTGTGTCTAATACATGGTGTAATTTCTCAGCTTTTAGGTCAGAGTTCTTGAAAGCATTGAATTCACTCGGCCCTTCCTCAACGCGAGGGTATTACATCAATTCTTGTTATGCACATTGTCAAACCGGAACACAAGAGACATGGCTAAGGGACGACTCACCAGTATTATCTGGCACGGTATGCAATCATGAACTCAAAACTATTTCAAAATTACATTTATTATACACAAGCCTCTCTACCTCCGTAAAGGTAGGGGTAAGGTCTGCATACACTCCAACCTTCTCAGACTCCACTTGTGGGAATATACTGGTTATGTTGTTATTATTGATCTTACACAAAATTCTGCCATTCCGTTATAGACAACTATTGACACTTCCAAAAAATTGTGTTCTTACAGACAATTGCCAAAGCAGTTGGAGATTGGTATTATGAAAGAAAACGATTCCAAGAGATCGATTGTCCTTACCCCTGTAACAAAACTTGCAAGAACAGAAATTTTGAATAGAATGCTCGTCCGTTAGATACGGATAACATAGATGATTGATGGCGAAGTTTATCAATACACACAAGACTTGCAAATTTTCTACAAGGGAGAAAAAGAAAAATATGGAATTGAAGAAGTGTATCAAATAAGTAACACAATAAGGGAAAGCCAACCTCTGCACAGAATTGTGTGTTTTGGTTTCCCCATAGAGAAACTATTGTATCATTTTGTTTGAGGTTAATATTATGTATCTTGTTATAATGTAATAGTCAATAATTCTTGGGGCATACTACTCCCTCTGCCTCTATTTATGTCACACTTTTTGCTTATTGAGTGTCAATTTGACTAATCTTCGAAGCTAACTGAATACTGATATACTCATATCCTTTGTTTCATATCTGCTTTGAGCAAACAAAGATATCAAAAGAGGAAGTATCATCAAATGAAGTTAAATTAAATATGAAAGATCTAGGATGGATCTTAATTGTGTGCAACTCGACTAATTTACCTCCCACCAGCAAGAAGTATCACGTTACTTTGTCTACCAAAGCTAAGATTGGTGGGAGGAAATTTCTTCGCCTACCGTGTTTTGTCTCTGCTGAAATTGAACTCTGTGACATCATGATTTTTAATCGATTTCATTGATCACTATCCTAACAAAGGTAGGGGTATGGTGGAATAAGACGGAGATACATAATAGAAATATGATCTTGAAAATAACAGATCAAACATGGACAAGCAAAAATAGATGGAGATTTTGAGATTATAATCTTGAGATTTTGTAAAGATCACTTCTTGATTTCATTTTCCTTCATTGAATACACAATATAAATATAATCTCTATTGGTAAGCATCAAATGCAACTAAATATAAGAAATCAAGAATTGATCAATAAAATTTGAATAACTGCTAAAAAAACATTAGTACTTGGTGCAATCTGTAGGCTTAAAGGACAGTTTGTTGGCCTTAAGATCATATCCAATTAGAAAATTGGCTTGTGCCAAATTTCCAAGTATAGAAATTTGATTTCCTCCTGGCACTATTGTCAAACAAACTATACCTTCCTCCATTTGTGTAAAAATGTTTGAAGTTGACAACACTAAATCTGCATTTGTAAAATGTGCAACAATCTTTGGAACATCAATAGTACCATTCTCATTAGACTCGTAACACAAATCAAGTCCCCCATAAGTACCATCCTTCCTAGTAGCATTGATCGAACGCATCAACAACGATTCCAAATTCAAGTAAAAAACATCAGGCACATATGTTAACGTTGTGCCAGAATCAATTATAATGTTGCCTCGATCATAACCAGGTAGAGAAATCGGAGAAGATTTGAATTCCACCGTCTTGTTTCCAATGCTGATACCTTTCAAATTTAGATAATAGAATATTGGTGATTCCTTTTTATAGATGGGAGTTGAAATGACGTCAGGACCAGACACGACAACATTGTCACCAAAGTTGATGTGACTAGTTGCATTAGAACTATCTAACAATAATTCCAATGGGATCAAACAATAAGAGAATTTTCCTTTGATTTCATGATGCATTTGGTTGACAATTGAGGCATTGCCACCACCTAAGCCAATGATACCAGAAGTGGCATTGGTAAATGTGCCACTATTGTCATGTCCACAACCAAACACAATGTTAGGAATTGAAACATGTTTACCAGAACTAGAAGCAAATGTGAAAGTTTCAATTGAAAGATCACCCATAGTGTGAGATAAGTCACCATAACTCACTTCATAATTACATCTATTATTGTTACATAGTGACCCTTGACAAAGTTTATTGTGACAACCAATAGTTTTATAAGAAGAGCTATTCTTGGGATTGAAAATAGGTGTCAATTGTTTGAAACAATTAACACAAGGCTTACATTGTGTCCATGCCAAGTCACTACCAGTGTCAGCAATGACAAAAGTGTCTATTGGGGGAGTACCAATGGATAATTTCATGAGGAATTCACCTTCGTTTGGTGTAAGAGTTGATTTGATTGAATGAACACATTTTATCCCAAAAAAGGAAGCCCGGGAGAATGACCGATGGAAGGCCTTTTGAAGGCGTTCAGATGGAGTGTTTGATGGATCGTGATAAGGTGAAAGAGGAGAATCATGATGTATAAGATCTAGAGTGAAGCCATTTATACTTTTACGACCAGAAACTAAAGAAAGATGAAAGAACGATAAAAGAACCAACATAAGAGTGAAAGCTTTAGTATTAATCTCCATGGTTGAAAAATGATGAAGAGGAGACAATGTTTAGTACCATTTTATAGGTAGCAAATTGTATGTTCAAGTCTAATTGATTAAAGAAAATGTAATAGGGGAGAAAGTGAGATTTTGTTACCATTAATTATCAAATACTAGAGTATGAAGTGGGACATTTTGTAAAGTTGACTTTCACTTTCCATAAAATACATGGATATATTAGATTTTATTAGATCATGCCATATATACTCCTTATATTTACATTCCATATTTTCTACTAATAATAATGAGTATAATAAAATGGGAAAATTGTGTAAAATAACAAACTATTAATTCAAATTAAATGCTATAACCATAGTTTGATTTAATTGCAATCCATAGCAAACTGTTGCCATTCGCTGCTTTCTCTGACATTCTCGCTCGCCACTCTCGTTTTATCGTTGACAATCTCTCCCTCGCCTCCCTCACTTTTATACAAACACAAATGTATAAAATGTGTTTGTGTTTGTATAAAGTGAGAGAAAACTATATATATACATATCTTTTCGTTCGCCTCTCTCCCCAGAGAATCTCGCTCGCCACTCTCCCAGATCTCGCTCGCCACTCTCCCAGATCTCGCTCGCCAGTCGTCACTCTCCCAGATCTCGCTCACCACTCTCACTCGCCTCTCTCACTTTATACAAACACAAATGTATAATTTGCGTTTGTGTTTGTATAAAGTGAGAGAAAATTGTATATACAAATACAAATACATATATTTTCGTCCTATACACTTATAATTATACAAATACATATCTTTCCCTGCCCAGTTTTCTTTTGTGTTTCTCTCTTTCTCGCTTTATACAAACACAAATTATACAATTGATTCTTTTGTATATGTATACTGAAACAGATTATACAATTGATCTTTTGTATATGTATACCGAAATATACATATTAATAACCATAACAAATATAAAGTTTGCTATGGAGCGCAATTATACAAACTATAGTTATAGCATACAAATATGATTTTTATATTTGCTAAACCTAAAATTTACTCTAATAAAATCCATCAACTTTCTACTATCTGAAAATATTCATGCAATACAATCCATTGACTTTATAACAATGTCATCATTTGGGAAAATGAACTAATATGTTTCTCCGCAATACTCGTTAAAAAAGTGATGCATATATATTGTCACTATCTAATTACAGATCCGACTCAATTAAAAATAAACTCAATTCCTATTTTACTAAAATCCGACCCAAATCCATTTTATGACTGAGTAGAAGATGGATTAAGTTATTTTTATTTGGTTGGGTCTGAAGGGGTAAAAAAAGGGGGGAAATACCTTATTAGACATACATTCATACCATATACACTAGTTCTACTTATACTTTTAAATAATTATGTATTTTATAATTAATTAAGAGTTTTTTATAATATATTGAGGAAGATATATCAAGATACATGTATTTTTGCTATCAGATATACTAAATAGGCAGAGAGGCGAGCGAGATGGGGGAAAGTTAGTCATGTATCCCAAATACATGTGAATCACACTAAACACATGTATCTGTATGTATTTAGTTGTGATTCGCACGTATCATATACATAGGAAAGTGGCGAGCGAGATGGGAGGGAGGTGAGCAGATTTGTCTATGTTTCCTAGATACGTGTGAATTCACTTGGATACAGTGTATCTAGAATAAATTATACCTAATTTTGACCTTATGTATCCCGAAATATATGTATCTGGACATACCTGGATGCATCAAAATCTAGTAAGATTCTTAATATTACAAATATCTAAGTAATTGGATCTAAGCTAGTGGAATTTCAATAAGTTCCACTAAAAAAAGGTAACTTTTTAAGGTCACATGGAAGTATATGCTGAAGGGTTTGTCCCTCATTTAACTTTGAGACGTCATGATTTTTAACCGACTTCATTGATCACTATCCTAACAAAGGTAGGGGTATGGTGGAATAAGACAGAGACACATAATAGAATTATGATCTTGAAAATAACAGATCAAACATGGACAAGTAAAAATAGATGGAGACAATATTTTCATATAGAAGGTGGAATAAGTAATTCAGATTATAATCTTGAGATTTTGTAAAGGTCACTTCTTGATTTCATTTTCCTTCATTGAATACACAATAAAAATATAATCTCTATTGGTAAGCATCAAATGCAACTAAATATAAGAAATCAAGAATTGATCAATTTTTTTTGAATAACTGCTAAAAAAACATTAGTACTTAGTGCAATCTGTAGGCTTAAAGGATACTTTGTTGGCCTTAAGATCATATCCAATTAGAAAATTGGCTTGTGCCAAATTTCCAAGTATAGAAATTTGATTTGATCCTCCTGGCACTATTGTCAAACAAACTATACCTTCCACCACTTGTGTAAAAATGTTTGAAGTTGACAACTCTAAATCTGCATTTGTAAAATGTGCAACAATCTTTGGAACATCAATAGTACCATTCTCATTAGACTCAAAACACAAATCAAGTCTCCTAAAAGGATCATCCTTCCTAGTAGCATTGATCGAACGCATCAACAATGATTCCAAATTCAAGTAAAAACCATCAGGCACATAGGTTAACATTGTACCAGAATCAATTACAATGTTACCGGGTTGAGAAATCAGAGAAGATTTGAATTCTAACGTCTTGTTTCCAATGCTGATACTTTTCAAATTTAGATAGTAGAATGTAGGTGATTCCTTTTTAAAGATGGGAGTTGAAATGATGCCAGGACCAGGCACGATAGCATTGTCACCAAAGTTGATGTGACTAGTTGCATTGGAACTATCTAACAATAATTCCAATGGGATCAAACAATAAGAGAATTTCCCTTTGATTTCATGATGCATTTGGTTGACAATTGAGACATTGCCACCACCTAAGCCAATGATACCAGAAGTGATATTGGTAAATGAGCCACCATTGTCATGTCCACAACCAAACACAATATTAGGAATTGAAACATTTTGACCAGAAGTAGAAGCAAATCTGACAGTATCAATTGAAAGATCACCCCTAGTGTGAGATAGGTCACCATAAATCACTAAATAATTACATGTATTATTGTTACATCGTGACTTTTGACAAAGTTTATTGTGACAACCAATAGTTTTATAAGATGAGCTATTCTTGGGATTGAAAATAGGTGTCAATTGTTTGAAACAATTATCACAAGGCTCACATTGTGTCCATGTCAAGTCACTACCAGTGTCAGCAATGACAAAAGTGTCTATTGGGGGAGTACCAATGGATATTTTCATGAGGAATTCACCTTCGTTTGGTGTAAGAGTCGATTGGATTGAATGAACACTTTTTCCCCCAAAGGAAGCCCGGGAGAATGACCGATGGAAGGCCTTTTGAAGGCGTTCAAATGGAGTGTTTGATGGATCGTGATAAGGTGAAAGAGGAGAATCACGATGTATAAGATCTAGAGTGAAGCCATTTACACTTTTACGACCAGAAACTAAAGAAAGATGAAAGAACGATACAAGAACCAACATAAGAGTGAAAGCTTTAGTATTAATCTCCATGGTTGAAAAATGATGAAGAGGAGACAATGTTTAGTACCATTTTATAGGTAGCAAATTGTATGTCCAAGTATAATTAATTAAAAAAAAATTAATAGGGGAGAAAGTGAGATTTTATTACCATTAATTATAGGCAGCAAATTGTATGTCCAAGTCTAATTAATTAAAAAAAAAATTAATAGGGGAGAAAGTGAGATTTTATTACCATTAATTATACGTAGAAAATTGTATGTCCAAGTCTAATTAATTAAAAAAAATGTAATAGGGGACAAAGTGAGATTTTGTTACCATTAATTATCAAATACTAGAGTATGAAGTGGGACATTTTGTAAAGTATACTTTCACTTTACATAAAATACATGGATATATTAGATTTTATTAGATCATGCCATATATACTCCTTATATTTACCATCCATATTTTCTACTAATAATAATGAGTATAATAAAATCCATTAACTTTCTACTATCTGAAAATATTCATGCAATACAATCTATAGACTTCATAACAATGTCAACATTTGGGAAAAGGAACTTGTATGTTTCTCTGCGGATTAAATAAATATACTTCTTGTTAAAAAAGTGATTCATATATATTATCACCATCTAATTACGGACCCGACTAAATTAAAAGAAGTTCAATTTCTATTTTTTATTTTAATTTCGCCAGGTCTGAAGGGGTAAAAAAAAGAGGGGAAAATACCTTATTAGACATACCCTCCATACCATATATATTAATTCTACTTATACTTTTAAATAATTATGTATTTTACAACTAATTAAGAGTTTTCTACAATATATTTGAGGAAGATACACCAAAATACATGTATTTTTTGCTACCAGATATACTAAAATAGGGAGAGAGGCGAGCGAGATGGGAAGAAAGATAGTCATGTATCCCAAATACATGTGAATCACACTAAATAGACACTAGATACATGTATCTGTATGTATTTAGTTGTGATTCACATGTATCTGGCAGATACATACGAGAGTGGCGAGCGAGGTAAGAGGGAGGTGAGCGAGATTTGTCTATGTATCCTAGATACATGTGAATCCACTTGAATACAATTTATCTAGAATAAATTATACCTAATTTTGACCTTATGTATCTCGAGATACATGTATCTGGACATACCTGAATGCACCAAAATCTAGTAAAATTCGTAATATTGCAAATATAATTAGATCCTAAGCTAGTGAAATTTCTCTAAAAAAAAGAGGTAACTTTTTAAGGTCACATGGAAGAGTATGTTGAAGGGTTTGTCCCTCATTTAAATTAGCGAGGTAAAACTAATTAGAGGGTATTTGGATAGACTTATTTTAAATGCACACTTTACTTTTAGGTAAAAAAATAAGCTAAGAACTGTAAGTCTGATATGATCAATATGACTTTTAGCTTTTAAACTTATAAGTTATTTTAAAAAGGCCAATTCAAACACCCTCCAAGGCACATTGCCTCTGGTGGTATATCAGCTTAAGAAAAAATAAAATTAAAAGATCTCAATTACTAAGTATTGAACTAACAACATTAATAATTATTTACTGATAATAAACCAACAAACAAGCCTAGTATTTTGTACAATCTGTAGGCTGAAAGGAGATTTTGTTGGCCACAAGATCATATCCAATTAAGAAATTTCCTTGTGCCAAGTTTCCAAATATAGCAATTTCATCTGCAGGTACTATTGTAAGACAAACCAAACCTTCCTCAATTTGTGCAAACGTGCTCGATGGCGATAACTCTAAATCCGCATTTGTAAAATGTGTAACAATTGTTGGAGCATCGATAGTACCATTTTCAGACTCGTAACATAGATGAAAAATCCCTGATGGATCGTCCTTCCTAGTAGCACGAATTGAATTCACCAATGTTGATTCCAAATTCGAGTAAAAATCGTTAGGCAAAAGTGTTAATGTAGTGCCAGAATCGATTATAATGTTACCAGCTTGACCATCACCACCACTAGCATCATCAGAAGGAGAAGTCTCGGAAAATTTGAATTTCAACGTCTTATTTCCAACACTGACACCTTCCAAGTTGAGATAGTAGTATGTGGATGGTTCCTTTTTTATCAAGGGAGTTGAAACGATATTAGGACCAGACACAATGGCACTACTCCCAAAGTTGATGTGACTTGTGATATTTGAATTAATTGATGAATCTAATGGAATTGGGATCAAACAATAAGAGAATTTCCCATTTATCTCTTTGTCCAATTGGTTGATAATTGAAACTTTACCACCGCCTAAACCAATAATACCAGACGTATAATTATTAAACGTTCCACCATTGTCATGACCGCAACCAAAGGCAACGTTAGGAATCACAACATTTTCACCAGAAGTAGAAGGAAAAGTGAATTTATCAAAAGCAAGGTCACCAATAGTGTGTGATTGATCACCATAACTCATTTGATATTCACAAACATTTCCTTTCACACAAGATGAACCCTCTAGTGATGTACATACTTCAACGTCACACCCCACGGTTTTATAAGTAGAGCTTTTCTTCGAATAAAAAAGAGGCCATGATTGTTGGAAACAATTTTCACAAGGCATACATTGTGTCCATGTTAAGTCACTACCCGTATCAGCTATGGCTACAATTTCAACCGGGGGGGTTCCAATCGAGAGTTTCATGAGGTATTCACCCGGGATTGGAGAAATATCCGATTGGATTGTGTTGGGAGTAGCAAGGGAACTCTTCTTGAAAAAAGAAGCACGTGAAAATGATCGATGGAAGGCATTTCTAAGGCGATTTGATTGAGTGTTTGATGGGTTATAGAAGGGTGAAAGAGGAGAATCACGGTGGATAAGGTCAAGAGTGAAGCCATTTCCAGTACGACAATTGATTGTTTTGCGACAAGAAATCAAAGAAAGATGAAAAAATGTTAAAAAGACAAATGTTGAAAAAAGAGTGCTAGCTTTAGTATTCATCTTCATGACCATATTGTTTATGAGATATGACAAGTATTATTGATGAAGAAAATTAGATTGTGATTAACATCATTTTATAGGTAAAATTAAGAGAGTGAAAATGCATGTAAGAATGTGGAAAGTCAAGAGAAATTTGTGATTTTGGGTGAATGTATATTAACTAAGAAGAAATGTTAAAAACACCAAGTTCAGAGTAATTAGAAATGAAACATTTTTCTAGAATATAATTAAGAGACCACTTCCAAAATGATTCATTTAATATCTACGGGGGGGG
>JAJONZ010013180.1:0-17150 GCA_029582445.1 Solanum paucissectum | reverse complement strand
GCTGGGTTGGCATTCAGCAGCAGGTAAAGCAAAGGTATTTGGGACGATCATTTGCATCAGCGGAGCGATGCTCCTATCACTCTACAAAGGGCCAGAGATAAATATGGGGAGCACAAACATAAACTTGTTGAGTTCCCCAAAACATAAGGGGGAAAGTAAACCTTTAATAGGTGCTTTTCTTGCCGTAGTTGGTTGTACTTGCTATGCACTATTGTTGATTGTTCAGGTGAGTTAGTGATGCTTTGGAATTGTCTTTTATCTCATTTCGTGTGTAATACGTAGTTTTAAAAAACATTCAAAGTAGCGGATGTTGATTTAGCATTAGCGATAAGTTGTGTGCTGGTGCAACAGTATATATAGGAGGGATGTTGTAATTCAGCAAAATATCAAAAAGTGAAAGGTATACCTCTATTTTTACCAATCTATGTGTTTCTGTATGTACAGGCTAAAGTGGCTAAACGATATCCATGTCCTTACTCATTCACCGCTCTACTGAATGTAATGGCAGCAGTTCAATGTTTTATTGTTGCAGTAGTTGTGGAAAGAGATTGGAATCAATGGAAATTGGGGTGGAACATTAGACTTGTTGCTGCAGCATATACGGTATGTATGGGAAGCTAATAATAAATCAATTCTTAATTGGAAGTGTAAAGGATGATCATCTCATACTGTTGAAGTTGTGTTTCAGGGGATTTTTTGTTCTGGAGTACTGTTTACCATCCTTGCATGGGTTGTCCGGATGAAAGGCCCGGTATATGCATCCATTTTTAACCCTTTGATGCTTGTGATGGTCGCAATTACTGGATACTTGTTCTTGGGAGAAAAGTTGGTCCTCGGAACGTATGTCATTTTCCCTTAATTTCCTAAACAAATTTTCACTCAGCCAAAATACAAAATGTAATGCCTATTTGGCCAAGTTCTAGGATAATATGATACGAAAGTCTAACGTATGTTGTTCACTGCAGCATCCTTGGATCAGTCGTGATAGTGTGTGGACTATACATTGTCTTATGGGGAAAAGATAAAGAAATCAAGAAAGTGAGCCAGTTGGTTCCTGATAAAGAAGAGATTGACATAAAATCTTCGTCGCGTAAAGGCAGTAGCCATGGTGGTAGCAGCAAAAGGGAGGGAAAAGAAGAAGAAGAACAAGAAGAAGAACAAGAAGAGAATAAGAGGGATTCACAAGTTGGTTCTGAAATATTAGGAGGTATTTACATTTATCACTAGAAGATGAAGGACTATAATGTATCATCAAAAAGTGATGAAACAAGAAATACCATTTTTTTTCCCTTTATGATGGTCGATAGAGTTACGCAATGTGCAACATTAGAACAACTAACTGAAGTTTTGTGTCGATTATATGACAAGCTAAGAACTAATTGTACTACGATGAAAGGAATAGAACAATTTTTCTTGTGACGTTACTACTTGTTCAACTTTATACAATTGTTTAAATGTCTATTGATACACGTCTAAAGTTAGAGGACATAGATGTCAACTGAAGATATGTTTATGAATTTATGTCTTATGCCTTTTACTTACTATCTTAATCTAGATTATTCATTCAGAAATTAATCAGAGTGATCAACCTAATTCCATTTCCAGTTACAGTACTAACGGACATTGGCAAAGAAAATAACAGCTGTTCAAGAATCAGTACATTTTTCTATAAATACAAATGAAGTTACATCTGCTGTGAATTATATCGATGAATGAAAGTTACAAATATATCTGGTTCGGCCAACTAGTTTACCAACATACCAGAAATATACATAACATATACACTATATCTGTTCTATATGTATGTATAAATTATACATATAATTATTATAAAGTATATATAACCTATACTTGCTATATATTTTGTGGCCAAATAGTCGAGGCCTGTGAATTCATCCTTGCTACAGATGAGCCAAGCAAAGGACGACAAATGGGGTAGTATTAATAAATCTGAGTTCAAATAAACACAAAATAAGGAGTAATTACTTAACCGACTCTTAGTATGAATTTTCTAGATAGCAAGAAACCTATGGTAAAAGAGCAATTTCTAGCTAATAACATAAAACAACTCTCATGATAGAAATATTTTGCCACAAAACAGATCGACCATATCATAAAAAAGTGAACCACTAACGTTATGAATCGCTATTTAATATTTTTACAAAGCCATAACTTGGAAAAATTACAGGGCGATTAACTAATTAGAAACATTAATTACAACAACGTTTATATCCCTGGCTCTCACACACACAAATTCAACTTGTGAATTTTACCTCTAAGTTTAACACCAAGCTCCTTTTCCATTTTTTCCAACACAAATTGATTAGCCACCGCCGTACCATTCTCATACTCCGTTCATTAATCTTCTTCGCTAGATCGATTACCTTGACTCTCAATCATCACTTTCTGTATCACTTGCCTTACCTCCATCGGACCGCCACTGCTTCTTCCGCCTCATCTAAGCTTCCTCACATTAACGGCTGTCTTCACCGTTCACTTACGGATCCTTGTGCCTTCGTCTATGGCTTGTTCAGCACGATTGGATCCCACTCTTGTTTTAATCCGCCACTGTTGGTCGACTCGACATCTTCGATCGATCGATCAATTAACTAAAATGGATATGATTTGTTTGATGAATAGTATTGGTTTTTGTTAGTTGGATGAACTTTGGATTGAGAGGGAAAAAGGGGAGAGGAAGGATTAGTGGATTGGGAACATGGAAAGTTCTGGTAAAATGTGGATAACAGAGGGTGATAATAGACCAATTTTCGTATATTTGGAGTGAACATAAGTTATTTTGGAAAAATCTACTCCGTCCATCTTAATTTGACTCATACAAATTCTTTTTTACGAAAATAAAGAGTTCTTATGCTTTTCTGAAACAGACTTAAATAAATTGAAATTAGTGTAATTTATGCTAAGTAGCCAGCCTCTCGTGTTTTTATTTTATTTATAAATTAGCTTAATTATCAAAATTTGTTAAATACGCTGTTCTCAGTTTCGTCATTAACGACTTGTACAAATTCAAACAACCGCAAACTAAGTTAAACCGGAAAAAAGAAAGAAGCAAACTTTCCTAATTGAGTATGCTATTCATATAGATGAGATCACGATTGCGGAATAATAGTCACATATTTTTTATCATTTTATTATTTGCATTATATGACTAACATTTTCTTGTGTAGTTGTCTGGGAGCAAACACAAACTAAAAATAACATATCACCATTACAGTAATTTTTTTCGATCCTTCACATCTATACAGGAACAACAACTATAGACTTTCCATTTCCACACAAATTAAACTGTACTTTTCATGACTTGTGAATTTTACCTCTAAATTTAACACCAAGCACTTTCTCCATTTTCCCCAACACAAGTTGATTAGGCACTGCCTTACCATTCTCATACTCCGCAACAACTTGCGTCCTTTCATTAATCTTCTTCGCTAGATCAGCTTGGCTCATCTTCTTCTCAATCCTCGCTTTCTGTATCGCTTGCCTCACATCCACTGTCACTTTCTCAAGTGCCGCTGGTTCCGCCGCCTCATCTAGCTTCCTCACATTAACTGCCGCCGTCGCCGCCTTCTTGTTCAATCCACCGTCGAATTTCTTCACCGTTTGAACTTGTGCTCCAGTTCGCAATGCCTGGTTCACAACTTTCGGATCCTTCAGGTCTTGTGCCTTCATCTTTGGCTTCTGCAGCACGATTGGATCCCACTCTTGTTTCAATCCGCCTGTTGGTCGCATCGGCATCTTCGATCAATCAAAATATTAAAATGAACGCAATTCAATGATTTAATACTGGTTTTTGTTAGTTGGATGAAATTTTGATTGAGGAAACAAAAAGGGAGAGGAGGCTCTTATATATAGTGGAGAGAATCTGGAAAGTTCTGGTATAATGTGGATAACAAAGGGTGTATGGAAGGTTCTCGAGTCAGCTTGAACTTGTTCTCCAAGAATAATATACTACCGATTTTCGTATATCGTGAAGTCCACACAAAGTAATTTTAAAAAAATCGACTCACTCCGTTTTTAATTTTTAATTCAATACAAAAATATTAAAAAGTAAAGAATAATTTTGCTAGAAAAAGATATACTTATTGAGTGATTAGGAGGCTAAAAAAAATCCACAAATAAATTGAGGTAGGAGGTTAGTTAGTTGAATTTTTTTTATTTTTTTTTTTACTTGTATTACTCTGATAGTTTCTTTTGTCCTTTAAGTTTGATTACATCAAATTTTGCTATAACTATCGTTTTGGATGATTTTGTCTGATTATCTGTAGTATTTTATCATAATTATCTTCATTTATTTATTTTTTTCAATATTACTTTGGACTATTTTTTCTTAAGCCAAGTCTAGCTATATATGAGTAGCTTAAACCGTAAGCGACGATTTAATTTAAATCTGCGTAAAAATTATACAACCCGCGTCTCCTCTTCTCTATCTATTCTATATATTATTATACTCCATATATACCACCATTACAATAAGCATTCGTCTTCTTCTTTGCTATTTCTCCCAAGTAAGTAAATTTTCTTGTTCCTCTGGTTGTAGTTACTTGATAATTCCTCCTTTTTCCTATAATATAACAAGAATCTTTTGTCACAACATAATTTTAAATTTGTCTACTTTCTTGCATATTCTTGATAATAACTAGTATGGGAATCTTCCTTTTTCCTTTTTCCTTTTTCGTGTTTATGCATTTTCTTTGTGATTCTTGCATATTAATTAGTTGATATATTGTTTACTCCGTTTAATTTGCCTTTCCCCAAATACATTTTCTTGCTTTCTTGAATTTGATAATTGAATCTTGACATATTCTTGGTCTGGGGAGTTCGTTTTAGTCAGTTGTATTGTTTATGTGGCTTAATTTCTCTTTTTCCATATCCATGATACATCTGTTTACATATATTTTATTAAACTGTTGATAGATATTGGATGCATTACTCCATTCTAGTGGTATTCTTTATTAAACTGTTCTTGAAGAAAATATGTCTTTAGACTATAACAACACACCCAATTTCAGTAATTAAATAAATTATTTGGTCACATAATTAATAGCAATTGAATTTTGTTGACGATGAATATTTTTTGACTATCTTTTAATAGCTTCAAGTCTGCCCTTTAGCAAATATGAACCTACATCTGGAATTCAACAAACTAGCAACTCCAGTGTGTTTGGAACATTATTATGTCTTATCAACTCTATTTTTCATAGAATGCTCTCTCATGTCTGATCTATACACACTCTTTGAATATGATATGTTTTTCCCAATGATTAAATACAGCTTTCTTTCTTGCCTGTGGGTTCTGGGGAGGATTGACATATACTGCCAATTTCATGAAAGGGGAGATATCATATTTACTTTTCCAGAGCAGCAAGGTGGCTTTGGAATTGATCGAAAAGCTAAATCTGCTCCTTGTAAAAGTACCTATGCACATTGAGTTGTACTCTTCTCCAAAAATGTTAGTAATAACTACAGTATCTCAGTGGGATTTCTTATGGTGGGTGATATTATTGCTTACTATTTCTGGATACAATTTTGATGCTTGTAATTGTCTTTTAATTAGTGATTAGAAAATCAATTCGATTTGCTTTCCTAACTGCAGGACCATTTGCCTTTAATGCAGCAACAAATGCTACATCTGGTCAAACACAAAATGTATCTATGAACTCGTCCACTTTACCGACATGTGGAAAGAAATATGACTTTGACAGTGTCGCCAATGAATCTCTGGTGTGGTCCAGGGATGTCAATGTCTCAGACTCCTCCATACTTGGATATCCAAGAGCTCGTGCATATGGCGTTTCAAGCAACTCACACTTTGGCACGCCTAAACTTGATTCCTACTCCTTTGGCAAACCAGCAGCATCCATGTCAGGGTGCAAAGGTTTACTTTATTGTCTATTTTCTCATGTATTGGAGCAGATTAATCAACATTTTGATGGAGAATTTTGTTTTATAATCTATATGCTCTATATTAATCTGAAATTCTTGTTGAGCTTTTATTAAGTACTACTAAGTAGGAGTACTATTTATTCCTACTTCATATTTTTGGATATCTTAAGTATTTAATCTTGATCAAATTTTCAAACCAGGAAATGAAAGTACACCGCCTTTTGTCAAGAGCTTTGGTTTTGGAAATTCAGCATTTGGCATTTATCATTAAGGAAGTAGAATAGCATCATATATTGCAACTCCAAAGAACAATATCACAGGACCCGGTGGTTGAAAAACTCAATTCATTTGTGGAATGCAGACTTGTCAAGATAAAATCCAGGAGGAGTGGAGGTTTGAGGACTACCAGTTAGGTGATAAAGGTATTCTTAATTTGTTCTCTTATGTGGATTCAGATTCTGCTTATTCAAATATGTTATTTCTACCTTTATATGTGCATATCTTTCTGTAATTAAATTGATCAAACAAATTTATTGGACTCTGTCCAAATTAACTCAGAAGAAAGACTACTTAAGCTATTGCATGAGAATGATCTACAGACACTCTTTGAGTATGTTATTCGCATGATTTCTCTGCCAAATGAATTAAGTACCACTTTCTTTCTCACCTGTGGTCCAGGTGAGGAATGACATATATAGATGCTACATTTAATACTGTCAATTTCATGAAATGAGAGATATCATATTTACTTTTCTAGAGCAGCGAAGTGGCTTTGGAATTGGTCGTAGAGCTAATCTTCTCCTTGTGAAAGTAGCTATGCACATTGAGCTGTACTCTTCTCCAAAAATGTTAGTAATAACTGCAATATCTCAGTGGGATTTCTTATGGTGGGTAATGTTATTGCTTACTATTTGTGGAACCAATCTTGTGCCAGCTATTGGTGCCTTATAGTTGTCTTTAATTAGTGATTAGTAAATCAATTCAATCTGCTTTTCGAACTGCAGGAACATTAGCCTTTAATGCAGTAGTGAATGCTACATCTGGTCAAACACAATATATGTCCGGGCCCATCCACTTTACAAATATTTGGAATGAAACATGACGTTAATAGTGTGGCCAATGAACCTTTGTTGTGGTCCAGAGATGGTAATGTCTCGGACTCCTCCGCATTTGGATCTCTAAAAGCTACTTCATTTGGTGTTTCAAGCAATTCACACATAGGCACCCCAAGATTTAATTCCTATTCCTTTGACCAACCAGCAGTATCCATGTCAGGGAGCAAAGGTTTACTTTATTTTCTATTTCCTCATGTATTGGAGTAGATTATTCAACATTTTGTTCTGTAATCTAGATGATCTGATTGATATAAAGATTATATACCGTTCATTGTGCATTACTTTATGCTCTATATTCATCTGAAATCCATGTTGAGCTTTTGTTATATATTACTAAGTACTATTTATTCCTACTTTATATTTTTGAATATCCTGAATGTTCAATCTTAGATCAAATTTGCAAATCAGGTAAAGAAAGTTCAACACCTTTGCTCAAGAGCTCTGGTTTTGGAAAATCCGCATTTGGTATTACTCAGAAAGGAAGTAGAACAGCATCATACATCTCAACTCCAGATATAGATAGCACAAGACTCGATGGTAGAGAAATTCAATCCATTTGTGGAATGCAAACTTATCAAGATATAAGCCAGGAGTAGTTGAGGTTTGAAGACTACCAGTTATGTGATAAAGGTATCTTTAACTTGTTTTCTTATCCATAGATAACAAAGAACTCTTCTTTGTATTTCATTAAATTTTGTATACTTCATGGGTGAACTTGCAGGTCAGAAATGTGGTTCTTCATTTAGTGTTCCCAGCACACAGGGTCATTGACAACAGGAGGCCTTTCATATCACCAGTATTTAACCAATCAACTGTTGATCAACCTCATTATTCCCATTTTCCAAGTACATTTGCAGTGGAAAGAGCAGGGGTTGACTCTCTATCAAATGAAAATTCTACCCCATTACCGAAGTCACAGCAGTCCATTTCCCATATATTTCCCCTAAGCACATCATTGTTAAACACTTGTGCCACTGGAAGTAGAGAGGAATCTACTGCCTCAGATGTTTCTTTTTCTCCGTGGATCCATTCAAGTCCATTTGCACCTTTTAAACCAGCTTCCAGTTCTTCCACTACCTCCACCTTTTCTCCATTAAAGAACTCATGGTCTTTATCAACATCTGCCCCTCTATCTCCACATTCAGTCTCACCTTCCACATACCCTTTGTTAGCAAAACCATCAGGCCCTGATTTTGATCTAAAGAGATCTTTTTCTCCCACTTCTCAGGAGGCGCTCCACAATCCACAGTATGCTTGAACTGCCTAAAGCAGTCACAGCCTACACCACCCGGACTTTGTAATGTTTCAAGTACTCCACTTGCTGCGTGTCAAAATACTGCAAGTGTTTCTGAACATATATGCAATTAGATCTCATTTATATATCTCTGCTATTTGCTTTCTGTCAAAAATAATAGATAAATAATATAAAAGGCACCTTGTGGCCTATAAAATCAATGAAGCACTTTTATTGTGGTGTTGTTCATCTAAGTTGTTGCTACTCTTGCAGCCTCTGTTCTTTGGTCCTCTTCAGCCAGAAATGACCCCTAAAGTTGGAGCACCACTTCCAAAAACCAACACTTCTCACCCGTCAACTGGTACACTTAGTGCAGTATGTCTTGCTCTTTTTGAAGTTGATAGTATGTTGGATTGTATTCCATGTAACTAATCCTCCCGGCACCTGTTTCCTGTAAGAAGGTGCTAGTTGCTCAGAAATTGAACAAGGATTTGGTCAGCAGCACCCGAATCTCAGTTGAGCACCCAAGTTTGGAAACATCCATCCAGTTTGGAATTTCTAGTTCACCTGTAAGTTTCACATTTCTGAACAAGTAATTCTAATTGATGTTGCTCCTGGATGTGTTCATTGGTTTCAAACCAAGTATCATACTCACTAGAAGTTACATGATGTACAGGGATGCCTCATTACTATTGCTATAATGTTATGCACCTTGAAAGACAGATATATTTATTACCTTTATTATGTTGTAATTATTGATGTTTTCCTGTCAAGTTAGATGTAATTGCGTCTAGTTGCTCTGAACTTTGGCTTTATATTTCTTTGGTTTACTGCTTCAAGTAGGTTAATATCAATTAATTTCAGTATTTCTCCAATAAGATATAAACATCAATATAGTTGTCCAAGTTCCAAACAAACTCTTCAAAGTATCAGGCAAGATTATGTTTTTATAGCTTCACTATGATTGTTAAACTCATACTGTTTATGTTTAACGTGAAAACAAAAGTTGTAGGCTATTACGAAATTTTTTACTGCTGTTGGTTGCAGGTTTCTAACAACCCTGGTCCGGTCAGACGAAGATCCCCATTGATAATTCGACATTCATCTCTAAGTCAGCATATGTTGCCAAAGAAATACAAACCTACAAGTGATAAATCAAAGGTGAGAAGTTTGATTTTATGTGAGACTTGTTTAGTAGTTCGTGGCATGCTTTGGGTGATGGACCAAAAATTTAAGTTACATAAGATAAACACAGGTTATATGCAAAGATTGCAAGTATGGGTATCCTTTTGGTGAAAAAATACAGGACAAGTCCATATTTTTCTCTAATCCAAGTAAAACACTGGAAAATTCAACGGGACTATAATATTTGTTTATGTAGGTCCTCTTTTTCTTGGATAAAGAAAACGCTTATGGCATACTAAGGACAGAAGTCATCATCATTCCAAGGGAAAATCCAAGGGACTGGGTTCTTCCTACCGCTGAAAAATTTCCATGGGGGCTGATTCATCTATGGACAGTAAGCTTTCTTTTTTAATGAACTTATGCATGCATGCCTTCCTTTCGTTGATTGGTTCAGCTGGATTCTAATAGATGCATAAGTCAATTATAATAGTTAGGGAATGGGAATGTCACATGTAATGTTTTAGTGGATTACTTAATATCTAGTACCATTTTATGTCTGCTCCATTAAGATCCCATTTCCTTAAAACTTATATTCTGGAATCTCTAATAGTTCAAATTTAAACCAAGTAACTTCACGGAATTTGTTATCTATTTGAGTATATCTAAGGATATACAAGTTGACTTGCTATTGAATTGCATAGTTCCCTTTTCTGTTTCAGATGTAGGGATGCATGACGGAGACAAAGTTGGTGATAAGCCCAAGTTCTAGCCTGGAGAGATGCATTCTGATAATTGTGACGATGATAAGGATGTGGATGGCATTATGCCAAAGCTCCAATGTGCTGATTACTACAGAGTTCTTCCTATGGAGGAGTTGTTATCAAAGGAGAAGGAAGAAGTGCACACAGATGGGTTCTGCAGTTGGGCTGTCACATTTTATCTGTTCAAACAAGTGAAAATTAAAGATCTTTAACATGTCTGCCTCCAACCTCCTCTAAAAGGTTATGTTATTAGGAGTAGATAGCTGTTATTCTTTTACAGTCATCTCCTCTGAAGTTAGATTGCTGGGTGGATACCCAATGTGTGAGTTTGAGGCATGGAATCACTGTAATGAACTGATTATAGGGTAATATAAATGAATCCTATTAGTTTCCGGTTTGCCGCAAGGAAACATGATGTAAAGGTTAGGCTCGCGTTATGAGTTCAAACCCTGCTGCAGACAAACAACAAGGTATTTAAGTGGAGAAAAGTAGAGGGCAGATCCATATCCACTGAGTTTCAAATCATGAGCCAGTGACCCTCAGGATTTCTGGGTTATCAAAATAAAAAGGTGTCCTGCTAGCCAACAATCTTCATCAAGAAAAGGATATAAAAACATCACCATTAAAAAATTGAATCCTGCTTAGATCCTCTTGACTTGCATGCCATTACTATTGAGGTTCTTTCAACTTCCCAAAAAGGAGGTATTGGTTTCTTCGTTGTGTTGTTTCTGTAAGGAAGCCTCTCTCCGTTTGATGCTTTGCCCGAGATATGTTTTTACCACCACTGATGCAATAAACTATTCATCTCTGACTTTTGCAGGGGTTGCTGGTTAAAATTCTAGTCTCGTTGGGAGTTATCAAATCTCACCATTTTTGGTTGGATGTGGAGCACCTTCAGGAAGCCATTCAAAATGTTTTAATTTGTGTGGAGATGGTTTTCTTTTCTGTTATGAAGCAATATGCATACCACGTGGTTCCTTACAGCGGCAATGTCGAAGCAAAATTGAAACTGAAAAAGGATGACTAAGTTGATGCGCAAGACATTGGTGTGAATAGGCAATTTTCCTGTGATCTTGCATTTACCACCAGTAACAGTGTGTAATGCAAGTTTTTGGACCTGTTGATACGGATCAGAGAGGTCTTAAGATAACTAATTTTCGTTTGTAAGTTAGCGAACAAGATAGAAATTTCTATTATTTTCTCTGACAACCAATTTTTACTCTTTTGTGGTTGGACTTCTTGTAGTTGCATCAGTAATTTTTCTTCATGAGAGGCTGGTGTCCCTGCCGGCATGCAACAAGCTTGATTGTGACTTTCTAAGTAAACATTTTTTAATATTCATTGGAGTAGGAGTAGGAGTAGGAGTTGAGTGCAAAATGACTGCTGCCCATCAGGGACAAAAGGCTTCATATTTCAAGATGAAAGAATTTCCTTGAATGTATTTGGACTAGCCCTTGTTAGTTAGGGTTGCAGTTAATCCTGTAGCTTCCTGAAATGAATCTAGTACAATTGAGTACCTGTTAAGCCTTAGCAGGAGACATTCAGGTGATGTTATGAGCTTATGTTCTTTTTCTGTGGGGGACTCCGAGAGTACATTTCTAGGTATTGTTTGAAAGGGAGTTTTGTTTAGTGCATTGATGATGTTAAAAGCTTCACATAATAGGCATGTGCTCTCATTGGTGGAGGACGTTATGCAGAGAAAGTAGCTGTACCTACTGGACAAGTTCTTCCTATTCCATCAAGTGTATCTTTACAAGATGCAGCTAGCTTTCCTGAATTGGCATATGCACTGTTTGGTCGACCATTTTCATGATGAGCAAGCTTTCCTTGGGTGAAATGTTTCTGGTGATTAGATAGACCATAGCTATTCTTTAATTCCATTTGTTGTTTAGCAGTAGTTCCTTTTGCTTTTATCTATGCAGATTATCAGCCATTTAGCCAATTGGCACAATCGTTTGGGTAGTATCTTCACAATTGTTTCTTTATATCCCTAATCCCCATGGACTAAGATCAAGTATGTGAAATGACTAATAACTACATGTGTTACTTTCAGAATACATGGAGGCTCTAGTGGAAGTGGTACCTTTGCCATTCAAATGGCGAGGTGCCTTGGGGTCAAAGTTTCATCACAGCAGGTTCATGATGATATCTTATCTCATTATGAAAAATCATTCGGCTAACTATGTCAAATCTTGTTAACCAGGAAGTGAGGAAACACTTGCTGCATGCAAAGAACTCGGGACCGATGTTTGCATCAATTACAAGACTGAAGACTTTGTTACACGCATCAAGGAAGAAACAGGAGGGGAAGGTAGTCATTCTCATAGGCATCATTTGTTATATTAGAAACTAGGCCTTTTTTGATAAACAATCAACAACTACGGCCTCAGTTCCAAAACAAGTTGGATACTAGGTCTTTGTGGTATCAATTAAAATTTGAGTGTGCATTTTTCTGTAGAAAATTACTTTGGTTATCATATGTCTCATGAGGCCATCGGGAACCACTCAATTTCCTCTTTATGTCTTACATTAATAATGTTCTAATTTCAATGTTCAACACAGGTGTTGATGTCATACTAGATAATATAGGAGGTCCATACTTACAACGAAACCTTGACAGCCTCATATAGTTGCACAGGCCAATGGATAATGTAGATTCAGTTGGTTAATTCTGTGCGAAGCAATAGTAGTTCTCAATTGCAGCTGCAATTCCATGGATAGGCACAAGAAACGAATTTAGCAAATCTAATTTACCCTGATATCTTAATATCCCCCTAACTTCTCTTTTTGGTTACATAAATTGCTTTTACTTTAAAGCAAGTCTCTCTCTTTTAATTAGAGTTCAATTTGGTTGAAACGATGAAATTGTTTTTTAAAAGAAAAGGCATCTTCTACGTGATGACTTCATTGCTGATGAAAATCGTTTTTTCTACTTTGCCAATGCTATAAATATCCACCGACAGTCTTTAATTCATACCCAATTTAAAATTAAAAGGCATCTATATTTATCTATAGAGAGAGAAAATAATGGAGAAGAAGAAAATGAATGCAGTGGCAGCCATGGCTATTGTGTTGATGATCCTTCTATCTTCCAACACCGACACAGTCCGCGTTGCTGCTCAAGGCGTCAATTGCTATGACTCTTGTAACACCGCCTGTGTTGGTCTCCCATGTATTATGCCTTCATTTCTCCCCTTTTATTATTATTCGGATCAATTTATACGTATTTTAATTATACCATCAATCGAATCGTTGTGTTAATTATTTGTTAAAAGCAGAATTATTCATATCTCAAAACTAGCATAATTTTATAGTATATTGTTTTTAACAGTATGAACTTGTTTATTTTTTTTCAGCGAGGGAGTACCAACGTTGTGATGAAAAGTGTCGGATTAGGTGCGGACCAGGTAATTTTTTTTTTTTTCTTTTTCCTTTTCCATTTCTCAGCAATCATAATCGAAGTTAAATTCATCTCAATTTATGCAGCTTAAATTTGAAATTTAACTATAGATTTTTCATTTTGCAGATGGCAAAATTGATACAAACCTGGGTTGAAAGTGCTGAAAAGTATCGAGGCTATTATATATTGTAGCAGAATTCCACAATAATAATTATATCTTTGATAATAATTTCCTCATAGTTGGGAAAATAAACGTAACCTTTACGTGTATGTTTAATTACTATTATGATTTTTTTACTGTAATAGATGCAATTCATAATGGTGAAACTATTTCAGAATTATATTTGTCAATTTATAGACCAAAATAGAGAGACGTTTTAGAATTTTTGAGACCCTACTTGAAAATCGTGGCCAACCTAATCTTTAAATCTTATCTTATTTATTCATTAATTATTGAGAGAAACTCTTTTTCTTTTTCTATCCACACACGTCTGTGTATTTAACTTTAGCTTTAGCATTTGTATTTAAATTCAGTAGATTCAAACGGACTTTGATTTTTCTTATTTTTCCATCTCAATTTTGTCCTAATAAAAGCGATTTTATATTTAAAGGGGGACTTGAACTTGAGATCTCTGATCGAAAGGAGTATTTGTCACTCCGTTAAAAAAAAATCTTCAAAAATTGTCCATTTTTATAGACTTGTACATAAAATCAGCTTGCGTGAAGATGTTAAAAGGTCTAAGAACTTCGAATGAAAAAAGGCCAAAATACAGCTAATCCAAGTTTGATTATGAAAGATCCAATCATTGTCCATAAACTCTCTCTGATTTTACTATGTTTCTCCAACTTATCTTTCTAAGAAAAAGATATTTTTTTAATTTTATAGCCTGTGTATATTCTATCTTCCTCTCGTTGAATTACATATTTATAGCATGCTGTTGTTAGTGTCAAAAACAAAAGAGATTATAATTAAGTTAGGTATTCGAAATTAATCTTGTCGCGTACAGTACCAATAGAAGTGATTAGAAGGATCTTTATAAATACATCTGCCTGCAGCCAGTCACAATTACATAGAAGAAGAAATAGATAGCAGAAAAAAAAAATGGAGAAGAAGAAAATGAATGCAGTGGCAGCTATGGCTTTGGTGTTGATCGTTTTATCTGCCAACATGGACACGGTGGGTGTTGCTGCTCAAGGCCTCAATTGCTATGATAACTGCAACACCGGATGCGCCGGTCTACCATGTACGTCTAGTGAAATCAGAAATTTTACTAATCAATGTTTATATTGGAGATAAAGGTTCAAATGGTTAGTTAGTTAGTTAGTTAACATGAAGAATTTGTTAATTTTTCAGCCAAGGAGTATCTGAAATGTGATAACAAGTGCCACAAAAGGTGTGGAGATGGTACGTAATTAATTCTCTTTTTCTTTTTCCTTTTCCATACAAGCGTGGTGAAATTTAATTTGCTTATGAAACAAGTGGTCTAGTTTCATTTTCATACTCAAAATGATATACTACACAGGTATTTGGCACTATGATAAATTTTCAGCAGCAAAGGTTGTTCGATTGACTACCTTGTATCATCATATAGTTTTGTCTCGATCATCTCTATATCTAGGTCTGAGATAACATATTATTTGAAGAATTACCCTACATATTGAGTTATGACGTGTCCCTATTACGTTAAAGGAAAAATTACCAAATTTATTATTAATCATGAAATGACCGAACATATATATATTATATATAATAAATGTACAAAATCTATATATTTATTGGCTCTTTTGTAAGCCAGATGAACCAAAAGCATTGGATTATAACCATCCCAATTTTTAATCGTGCTGCTTAAATTTGAATTTAACTTTATTATTCTTCATTTTGTAGATGACAAAATTGATGGAAACGTTGGTTGAAAGTGCTGAAATATACTAGCAAGCTATTATTGTATGGAGTTCCACAATTATAGTTGTCTCTTCGATAATATTTCTTCGGAAAAATAAACGTTACTTGTACGTGTATGTTTAATACTATGACTTTTTACTATAAGATGCATTGTATGATGATGAAACTATGTACTATTTGAAAGCCAGTTCAATAAGCAAAGCTAGTCGAGTCAAAGTCAAATTTGCCCGGTCTCTCTTCATTTTTACTAGTTCATTATATTATTTGGGGTATTCAATAATAATTGTTCCGTTTATAAAATTAATAAATAATTTATTATTTTGTGTCAATTACTCTTGCTGTCAAATATTGTTTTTTTTTCAATTTTTAGATGATTTATATTTAATAAGGGTGATTTGATAAAATTACTTTTATTATTTACTATTTCGTAATCACATGTGTCAAGTCATAATGGATAACTATTGTTGGACATATGGAGTACCAATAAACTAGACATAAATGTATGAAATATATCCGAATTTTGACCGAAATTGAAGTAACAATACCGAACTCTGGAAAGGACCTTTTACCCCCTGCGCTATTTAATAGTGTATTTTAAAGGTATATATGTGCTCACGTGGACATCATAAATATTGCATAATTATAAATAGTAACGTGTCCATGTGGGCACATATATACCTTTATAATACACTATTAAATAGTGCATTGGATAAAAAATCTTTCATAAAGTTTGGTATCGCAACAGCAATTTCGGCCAAAATTAAAGCATTTTTCAGACTCTTTTCCCATTTTTCAATTTCCCTTTGATATGTTTACTAAGAATGCATATGTTACACCCTCTTTAAATCTCACTTGTGAAATTACAATACTAGATATGTTATTGTTATTATAAAACTTTTTACCTAAGTTATAAATCAAACAAATCAATTAAAACGAGAAAGTAAAAGTTTGGTATTCTAAATTAGTCTTATCCGATTAAAAACAAATCAATATTCCTCCGCCACATGTCCCCTGTACGGCACTAATAAATGTGATTATAACGAACAACATAAATAGTATATCTACCGACAGTCCTCTCTTAATGTATACTCCCTCCGTCTCATATTATAAGTCACCATTTTCTAAAAATAGCTAAATCATAATATATGTCATTTTATATAAAATTTATGCATAAATTACTATATTTTGCCCATTATATCCTTGATTGATAAATTAATTAATCTTGAAAATATATTTACTTTGACTAACCTAGAAAATCCACAAGTAATTAATTTCATTGGGAGAGTACTTCATTCATTAATTAACTACTTTCTTTATTCACTACTTATTCTATAAAATCTGACTTTGAAAAAAAAACATCAACAAACAAATTAAAAATAAAAGATGAAAAAAATTCAAAAATAATCTTGAAAGTTGAAGCTTCAACAAATTTTATCAAGGAAGATGACATTTCAAAAAGTTCAAAGGATGTAAAAATAGAAGACTCAACCAAAACATGTGAAGGCCAAATTGAGAAAAATCAAGATCCAAATAAAGGAGTTATGCACCATTTAAATCAAAAAACAAATGATTTGTCAAACTAGAACTAAAATTCATTTGTTGTCTAATTTCATTATCAATAACATCAGATTCAGCAGGAAAATTTAGATCAATTTGAAATAATGGAATTTGAATATTTTGTGATGTTGTCATGTTTGCTTTAAGAATTTAT